>JBBYHM010000001.1:8967030-8979568 GCA_038381775.1 Adansonia rubrostipa | reverse complement strand
CCTAATTTAGGTAAGAAAAAAAATTCAAATACAATTTGATCCGGACTGAACTATAAATAGCTTCGGTACGAATATAGTATCCCAAATCTCATCTGAATTTGCTCTGCGAATTTCAACTCAAACTCGGTTTAAGTCTTGGGTCACACAAGCCAAGATTTCATGACCATATAACCCATACTGAAAGTTCCCCAAAATATCGTCGTGTCAAGTATAATGTTGCTTGCTAAGCTTCAACTACGTCGTTCAATGAAATAAAAAATATTGGAAGAATTTGGTTCAATTTATAAGTCAGTTAATATATATATATTTCCAAGTAATCCTAACAACCTTGATCTGATAGTTTCGTTATACTCGCTCAAGGAGAAACAGAGAAGGACCAAAAGGAAGCGAAATGGGAACGAGAGAGAGGGAAAGAGATAGGGAGCTGCTAATCCCAGTTACAACAATCTCTGAAAATGGAGTCTCCATATCGAAATCCTCGGCCGCCCCTACGGCTGCTCCTCCCATGGCCTCCTCCCTCGGCGGCCACGAGGTACCCCTTTCATTTCATTTTCTTCCCTTACCCTTCTTTCGCCTTTTTTTTTCGTCAAACTTAGATTTGTTGAGATACATGCATGCATGGCGCATGCAACAATGCAAAGATGGTGATTTAATTTGTTTTATATTTTCTATTTACATCCATTTGAGAAAAAGGCAGCTAACATTGTCCTTTGTCAACATTCATTGATTCTAACGAGATTCTTGTTTGTAACTAGAGTTTTTCTTTTGCATTGTGGCATAGGCATTTTTAAAAGTAATCCGCAGCTGGGCTTGGAAAAAGTTTATGACAGGATGGTAAGTCCTTTTCATCTTGACCCATACGCAGCTCTATTATCCGGATTTCGAGTATGTATTTAATTCGAGTATATATTTCAAATAAGATATATTAAATTTTTTAAAAAATTATATCTTATGTTCATGTTTAAATATGCATTAAACAAATATCAGATCAAGTCCAATACTCAGTTGCATGCATTTTGTTTCCCTTTTATGATTTCATTACCCTGAAAAAGATACATAATCGTATAAAGCTTGAAGATAATGTTAGATTCAGTGGGTTGTCTTTGTGATGAAATTTAATAGTGTTTCATTAATTTGCAGTGTCATACTTCTTCCAATGGCCATTACATTCTATATTACTTGGGGTTTCATTCATTTTGTTGATGGTTTCTTCTCCCCAGTCTATAATCAGCTAGGCATCAATGTTTTTGGTGAGCATAATTTACCTGATTTTTCTTGGATCCTCTTTTACCTTAATATTTATTTTTTTTGTTAGTTGAGTTCTTCAGTTTACAAGGCACTGCAGATTGCAGAAGAACATTCTTCAAGCATTGCCACTTTTATAATCTGAACCATATGAGAATCCATGACTAAACCTTTAACAATGATCCAACCTTTTTGATGTCATATTATATTTAGTTCTTTATTTAGTGTTTGCTGATTGAATGATTTGGCCAACATAATCGTTAAAAATCCAATTGATAACGAATATCAATAAGTAGAAAGACTTAACCTGGAAATAAGATCATAGTAAATGCAAAAGATATGCAATAACACGACTTTAACAAAAGCCCGTCACATATAGGACAAAGAGGGCTACACAATTTCGGAGACGTGAATACTACGGAAGTAACATGAAAGAATGATAAAAATAGAACCTTGATTATGATACCATATTAAAACATCCAACCTGAATATGAGATAACCGGATATAACACCATTTTAACAATGATGCAGGTCTAGGGTTTGCTACCTCCATCACGTTTATCTTTCTAGTAGGCGTTTTCATGTCATCATGGTGGGGAGCTTCAGTTCTTACTCTTGGTGAATGGTTTATCAAGAAGATGCCACTAGTGAGCTACATTTATTCTGCATCAAAGCAAATAAGTGCTGCAATTTCACCAGGTAAAAAAAAAAAACTTAAATATTTAATATATATATATATATAACTATATATATATTCAATGGCTACTGCTACTTCCAGCTTTTGTAAACTCAAAACCCATGAAAACCTACTTTTTTGCAGATCAAAATACTAATGCTTTCAAAGAAGTGGCAATCATAAGGCACCCTCGAATGGGCCAATACATGTTTGGATTCATAACGTCTACAGTTGTTCTTCAAAAAGGTGTTAGTGAAGAAGAACTTTGCTGTGTTTATGTTCCCACAAATCATCTTTACCTAGGTGATATATTTCTGATTAGTTCAAGGGACATTTTGAGGTCCAATTTATCAGTCCGAGAAGGGATCGGTAAATGAAACTCAAAACTCAAAATTAAAAATTAAAAATGAAAATTCTTTTTTATATATATTTTTTGGTGATTTTGCATTTTGGGTTCCTGTCTTTTGTTGCAGAAATTGTTATTTCTGGGGGTATGTCTGTGCCTAAAATATTTACCACTGTGGATCCATCGGGCATTCCAGCAACAAGAATTGTCAATTTTGAAGCACAAGTTTGAAAATGGATTGACAATAATTAGAGTGGGGTGATTTTATTTCCTATTATGTATATATATAATATAGATTGTATTAATCGAACTTGAGTATGAGTGTCCAATACACATATTTAATTTTTTTTAAAATTTTTTTACATATTTTAAAGTTATGTGTCCGCATATATATCGAATATAAGTGTAAAATGAAAAATGGAGTAACTTATATTATATATATGTACACACACGTATGCTTTATTGTTTGAGAAATGAATCGTTTGAGAACGAAGGGAAGATGAGTTTTGATTGGAATTCTGATCTTCGCAGGGAACATGGAATCAGGGAAAGACTATAGAGTTTTCAATGGCAGAACCATGACTTCTACGTAGAGAGACCCAAATATAATCCACAACCATATACATATATATATTATGAATCTGTTCAATATATAAAATCAAGAAAAAAAAAGAATATTATGAAAGCAAATATTTAGTTAGAAATTCATTTTTATCGATTCATTGTTACCAATATTTGTTATTATTTATTTATTTATATATGAAATTCATAGTAATTAGAGAAACCATTTTCTGTTAATGCTAAGTAATTGTTTCTGAGATAAAGTAATAGGCAAATCAATTAGGTAAAATTTTAAATGAAATATTATGAGTTTTTAATAAAAAAATAAAAATTTATATGTTTTTGCTATTTTATTTTTTATTGTACTCGAATATTTAATTTAACGATTGATATATGATATTTTTTATCCAAAGAAAAAATTTGAATTCTTTTTTTTTCTTGATGAAAAGTGTCTAGCTTATTTATTAATACTAAAACACGAGATGTCATGAAAATATAATAAAAACACAATTTATATAATATAAATTATTAACGTATCAAAATTAATAAAAATATAAAAATATATTAAAAATAAATAAAATATAATAAAATATATAAATATAATACGTATTACTTATCAAAATAGTACCTGATTGGAGTGATCTCCTGACGTGATACCGGCGAAACTTCTCCGTAACTGAGGTTGAAATTTCGTCCGCTGAATCTTAGCAATCCAGCCAAAACAAACCCGCTTTTCGAATTCAACCTCCGGTGTCTAGCATGTCTGGCTTCTAGACAAGAGACACGACAAGTCTGAGTGACTGGGTTCAGTTGTCGGCATCGGAATTAAACTCATAATTTGTACGTACATTTTATTTTATTATATATTCTATATTAATTGTATAAATATAAATATAATATAAATAATTAAATATATAATTTTTTTATATTTTACTATATATATCTATATATATCTTAAAACATGTTGTGTTATTTGTTTTAATTAAGTTTAAACATGTTTTATCTTATCTGTTGTACTATTTTTTATTTATGTTATATTATCGTACAGTTGCTAAACTGATCTGATTGGATAAGAAAATCGGGAACATCTCTTTGCGTTTTTAATATTTTTTTTCTCTCTCTAAAAATATTGGCTTTGGGCTTGGGCTTTGCCGCTTTGGAGAATAACAATTGAGTCGAACGCAGTCGATTAAACCGTAACATTTTTGTACTTTAGCTCGGAGGTTCCTCGGGCCCATTGGAAATCGGTAGCCCACGGAATTTAGCCCTCAAAAGTCGCAATCAAACAAAATGCAAATCTCCAAAACCGTTAAACCCAGTGACCGGAAATTCCTGATGCGTATGGAATTGGGAGATGCCATTTCTACTTAAGTCCTTTTTTTTAACCTTTTTCTAGTCTCGTGAGCTTCTTTTACTTCACCATAGCTTTTGTCAGCTTCAACTTTTCTGATTCCATTGGTAATTTCTCTTTTATCTTCTCTAATATTTATTCGCATTTTTCTCATCGGTTTGAGATCACAAGCTAATTTTATTAATCTGTTGCGGAAGATTGTTGTTTCGTTTTTTGCAGAAGATTGTTGTTTCGTTTTTGTTTATATAGGTTGAGATGGCTTCGACCACTCTAATCTGCGACACCCAGCCATGGAAGGACTTGAAGGTAACTTTTCCGGTCACTTTCTAGCCAACTTTATAGCTAAAATAGCAGGCAAAATCTATTTGTTCAACGCAAAATTGTTTTGGGATTTTATAGGTTTATGTCGAGGATATCAAGAAAACTCATCTTCGTGATTTGATGAACGACAAAGAACGATGTCAATCGATGATGGTGTAAGATTATTCATTCAACTCTTCTCATTTTTCTGATTCGATTTCTACATGAAGCCTTTTATATAATAAAAACAAAATGATGAAATATTTGATAATTTATACTTCTTATTGTGCAGTGAGTTTGATGGAGTGTTTTTGGACTACTCAAGACAACGCGCCACTCTTGACACCATGGATAAACTCTATAAATTAGCAGAGGTGAAATTAATTCTCGTTTCTGAAATTGTCGATTTTTAAATCATAGTTGTTTTGGGTTTTGTTTTTCTTAATATTTTCGCAATTTCAGGCTGCTTCCCTCAAACAAAAAATTGACCGAATGTACAGCGGCGAGCATGTAAGTCTAACTGTCTCTTTAGAGAAAGATACGACTAGTTTTGGGTTTGACGTAAAAATTGGTGATTATATAATTATTGTTAAATAGCATTTAATGCCTTTTCAATTTTAGCGTTTATGATGTTGCATTGTGTTTTTTTCTGGAAAATTACAGATAAATAGCACAGAGAATAGGTCAGTGCTTCATGTAGCTCTCCGAGCACCGAGGGATGCTGTTATTTACAGTGATGGAAAGAATGTGGTGCCAGATGTTTGGAATGTTTTGGATAAGATCAAGGATTTTTCGGAGAAAGTTCGCAGTGGTTCTTGGGTAACTTATCACTGTTTTTTCACGAATCAAATTTGAATTTTTTGTTCCTTAATTACTGAGAAAAAGTTAAATGTTGGCAGGTTGGAGCTACTGGGAAACCACTGAAGGATGTCATTGCAATCGGAATTGGTGGCAGTTTCTTGGGTCCTTTATTTGTGCATACTGCTCTCCAAACAGGTTATGCTGGTGCATTTTACTATTAGCTTTATAACCCTGTTACTTGTGACCTATGAAGAACGAATTGTGGCTGATGTATTCATGGTTTTCACTTGATACAGACCCTGAGGCTGTTGAATTTGCAAAGGGACGCCAACTACGTTTGTAAGTAGTTGTTTATTACTGCTGCTGGTATTTTTTTGTATCTACTTCCTTTCTTTCATTGTATTATAAGACGGGTTGTAGATGCTGCTTCTTTCCTTTTTGGTGAGTAAAGGAGGTATGGGGGAAGGTGTCACAAAATATAGGTTGAGGCACCTTGCTCAGTTTATATATATATATATATATATATATATATATTGAGGAAGCAGCATACTATATCATATTATGGGGAACATTTAGATACCACATAGGACTGGTAATACTGGAAGGGACATAAGTGAGATCAAGTCTAAAGAAGCATTTTGGTCTTGGTAAATTCTCAATATGAAGTGCCTGCTATTCTAGTTGCTTGTCTGGCATTTTTCAATGTAATTTGTAACGCCTGCATGCATAATACATTTTTGTTTCATTCAGTTATTCTAAAAATTCAATATAATCTCTTGGTTGCTTTACAACAGCCTTGCAAACGTGGATCCCATTGATGTTGCTAGAAATATTGCAGGATTAAACCCTGAAACCACTCTTGGTAACTATTTTCTTGTTATTCATCTGAACATGTGTTGTTTTTTTATTGTCTAAACTCCATTTTGCATGTTAATTCTTCTGATTTAATTTGCTTGTAATTCTGTCTAGTTGTGGTGGTTTCAAAGACTTTTACAACAGCAGAAACTATGTTGAATGCTCGAACGTTAAGGGAGTGGATTTCATCTGCTCTTGGGTTAGTGTCATGATAACACTACTTATTTCTTCAACAATGTGCATGCAGTGGTAGTTTGAGATTCTGCTACTATTTTTATGTTAATATTTTGGAAGTATTCCTCAGTTAACAATTTGAGTGATAAGGTATTGAGCAAATAGAGGAGGTGTTCTCAACTTTGAATGCTTTTAATAAATGTTTGATTTTCTCAATCTTGTTAGGGATCATTCTCAATATTTAAGTATTTAATGTATTTTACTATGTTAATATGTGGTATGAGCATGCTTTAATATTAAGCCACTTGTGATTCTAATATGTCAGGCCTTCTGCAGTTGCAAAACACATGGTGGCAGTCAGTACTAATCTAACGGTATTAGTTTGTTCTTTCATCTTTTGAATTTGAGTGCTTAAACATTTGCCATAAATATTGAATAGTTGATGTTGACTTTTGTGCTGCAAATCGAGCATTGCTAATTTGCTGGACCAGAGTATAGTAAATGTTTATTCTCTTTTGCTTGAAACAGATAGCCCCTTGATTATGCACTCCTCTTTTTCTGTTTGAATTTCCATACTTAATAGCTTTGTATTCATTCTCTTCCTCCTCATCGATTGCTAAAGTGCCAATAAATGTGGCTTTATATCGGATATTATACGCTAGTATTGATCCTATGCAGTTTACAAATGTTTTCTGTGCAGCTTGTTGAAAAGTTTGGCATTGATCCTAATAATGCATTTGCATTCTGGGATTGGGTTGGCGGTCGTTACAGTGGTAAGTATAATTCTCTGCCCCTTTGCTTCCCACTAAGCATCATTTATGGTCATTTAATTTCTATTAAGGGTTGAGACTGTTTTCTAGTTGAATTGTGGAAGTTGATTAACCTTGAACTAAACTGCCATTTGCAGTTTGCAGTGCTGTTGGCGTGTTGCCTTTGTCTCTGCAGTATGGTTTCTCAATAGTAGAGAAGTATGTTTACTTCTTGTTGTTTTGACTATATTGTATTCACTTTTCAAATTTTTGTAACCTATAAATTATGATTTATAACATCCATTAGGAGTCCTTATATGATAGGTGAGACAAATTTGTGCAATTTTAAAACGGGCTTCAATGTTCTAAGGAAATGCATCACTTCAATATAAAAAACAGAACTAGGAATAAAAGGGGGTTTTCTTTTTCATTTTTCTCCATGGGGTTCATCTACCATGAAATTCAGTTTTACATGCTGCACTTGAGAAGTGGTTTATTTCTCCTTTCTTGACAAATAGTTGTAGCTGAAAACAATTTCGTAGTAAATCAAGTTGTAGCACAATAGATGATGAAAAATATTAGTTGCTAATGCACAGATCATTATTGCACAGACAAAACTATTTCAAATACTATGAGAATCTCCGAATACTAACAAAAATATGACAACTAAGAGTGTATGATTTATAAAAGGCAGGTTTAAAGTATCAGCTGAACTCTTAATCCGTTCTCCATTTTGCCTTAGTGCTTTTGATAATCTTTTGTTCATGTACTTATTTTGTTTTTCTTATGGCATGATTTTCATATATACTTGAATAAGCTTTTCATTTGTTACTTGAAGGTTCTTAAAGGGGGCTTCAAGTATTGATCAGCATTTCCATTCAGCTCCTTTCGAGAAGAATATACCTGTAAGTGCCTTAATGTAACATCTTCCACTGCAGCTGTGGTTCTTTATTACTTATTAGATTAGTGTAAATTTATCTAGCGGTGGTATTATGGGGTTAATGAATTTGGCTACAGTCTATGTATAATGGGATGAAGGTTATGGTATTTTAAATGAGGATGGATTAATACAGTATAAGCTACTTTGTATTTCCCAAGGTGGATATGCCAGATGCTATGTTTCATTTATTTAACCACCCAAGACTTTTTTGCCAATGTCAGTTTGGTTGATAATTCATGTTCTTTCCCATTGGTCTCATGGTCTACTTAATGGTCACATAATGACATTTTATAATAACATTGTTTGGATGCATAGGTACTTTTGGGTTTGCTCAGTGTATGGAACGTTTCATTTCTTGGATATCCTGCAAGAGTGAGCATTTCTGCTTCTAACTTCAGTTAAACTTATCATTTCTTGATCTGTCTTCTTCTCACTTTTAAATGCTTACCACCTATCATTAACACCTTATGTGCATATAGGCTATTTTACCTTACTCCCAGGCCCTCGAGAAATTCGCTCCACATATTCAACAGGCATGTTTGCTGGAACTCCTTTTTTCCTGGGCAGCTTTGGATGATGGGATGGGGGGGGGGGTAAATTTTTGTTTTCAAGTCTTAGTATATTGCTAAATCTACTTCAATTCAGGTCAGCATGGAGAGTAATGGCAAGGGGGTGTCAATTGATGGGGTGCCACTTCCTTATGAGACTGGTGAAATTGATTTCGGTGAGCCTGGAACAAACGGCCAGCACAGCTTTTATCAACTAATCCACCAGGTGAATTGTATGCTGTATTTTGAAGAAAGAAGGATAGTAGGTGATTCTTGCTGCATATAACATCTTAGACCACCTTAAATATTTGTGCTGTTATTGTTGTTATATGTCCGAGCTTGGTCCTGGGAGAGCTATCTATCCATAGGCAACCATAAATTTCGACGCTTGTGCATAAAATGAAGAGAGTAGAAAGCATTATGAGAGACTGGTCAATATATGGCACATTATCTTGATTAACTACCATGAAATAACAAATTGAAGTACTAAAGTGTGCTTGGAGAACTTTAGCCAGTTCAATAAAAGCTCCTTTTTGAATGTATTCACCAGAATATAGCTTCCAACTCTTGAGATTTCATTGAGTCTTAATTTCGCACATCTTTGTCCTTAGCTTTGGTGGAAGGAATGTTTCCGTTACCACATAACCTCGATGGCTTATTATCTGTGTAAATAGATTCAGTTTTGGTATTGTCATATTATTGTGATCAAGTGGTTGAGCATTTTAGTTTCTCATTTTCATACCTTAGGGACGTGTAATTCCTTGTGATTTCATTGGTATCGTGAAGAGCCAGCAACCTGTGTACCTTAAAGGTATAATCCAATTTAATTTTTCATCGTTTGCTAACTTGAAGATCAAATAATTTGTTGTTTTTATTGCATTTTTAAGCATGGCATCTAACGCAATTTTTATTATTGTTATCGGCAGGTGAAGTGGTGAGCAACCATGATGAGCTCATGTCCAATTTTTTTGCACAACCAGATGCCCTGGCATATGGGAAGGTAAGTTTTCTGCTTTCTTAAGTATCCAGTATTCTTCCTTGTTATAAAAGCCAATGTCATTTTAATTTCAAGAACTAAACATTTATTTTCTTTTTTCATGACTCATTGCCCAAAATCTGTCACTACTGATAAAAATTGATTCAATGCAGACAGCAGAGCAGTTGCTGAAGGAGAATGTTCCACAGCATCTTATTCCTCATAAGGTGAGTTACTTTCGGCTTTTCTATGTAGCTTTAGTTCATAATAGAATCAATTTCGTAATGTGTTCTGTTTCCTTCTTTAGACTTTCTCCGGGAATCGACCTTCGCTCAGTCTTTTGCTTCCATCTCTTAATGCTTACAATATTGGGCAGGTGACTGGTTTCTTCTCTTTAAATTTTAACTAATGAAGCATTTTGCTTGTGACTGGTTGTAAGCGTTGAGGACTTTGTTCGATCTTGCTCTGACTCTATTTTTCTTGAAGTACCTATGTCTGACGCATATCTGGACATCGTTGTAGATATGACCTTCCCAGAACCCTCCAAATACATGAAAACATTTATAAAAAATTGAACATACTCATTTTTTGACACTCACACCCGAGTCCGATCAACATAGCTTTTGTTTATTGATACTGCTCTACCAACACTTGAATGCATATAATGTGTGTTTCGCCTGTCGGGTCTAACACGATGACTTCTTGGCTGCCTCAGCTGTTGGCAAGCTATGAACATAGAATTGCCGTGGAAGGTTTTGTTTGGGGCATTAATTCTTTTGACCAGTGGGGAGTCGAGTTGGGGAAGGTACGTATATCACCGAAGAACAGTCCATCCTGTTCTGTACATATAATCATACTGTTCCAACTTCTACGATGCGTGCTTTGCCAGAATGTTTCTTTGCGTTTTTTCTTTTTTTTTTTTACTCCTGAACTTAGAATATCTGTTTTATTTCTTTATAAATACAGTCACTCGCTACTCAAGTCCGAAAACAGCTTCATGCATCACGTACAAAAGGAGAACCTGTTGAGGGCTTCAATTTCAGTACGACCACATTGTTAACAAGATATCTACAGGTATGACAAATTCATCACTAACATGAAGTGACAGTAAAAATTGATTTTTCCTTTTTATGATTCTAAGATTGCATAGTCTTAAACCTTCTGTAAGGACCAGAATATATATACATATATGTATATTGCTCCTTTTAGGAATTTTATCACTAGAAATACTGCAATATATATTAAGAAAAAAATTTTTCTTAGTATTAAATATAAATTTTTTAATGGTGGGTACATATAGTACTTGCACTTTCTCCTTGTAAACCCTATGGCTATGGTACTTCGATTCTTCTTTTTTCTTTACATATTCATATCCTACATCCCGTTTCTAACACATTTTTCTGATATGAATATAGGAATATGACCTCTCAAAAGAACGTTTCAAATGCATGAAAAAACTAAGAAAAATTTTGAACATACCTATGTCAGATACATATCCTTATCATTTACATCTAAATCCAAGTAATATTGCCCTATGACGTTTCACCCGTTCCAAGAGTGTAAATGCTTACATCGAGAACCATTTTCTTCTTTTATATACTGTTTTAATCAAGCAGTTAGAAATTTCTTCCCTTCTTTTTATGACGTAATGCATTGTTTAACTGAAAAGTTATAACATTACTTGACAGGCAAGTTCCGATATCCCGGCTGACCCACCAACTCTTCTTCCTCGGATATAACTGCCTCCGATGCCGTTGGCTTTTATCGCAATATGCCTTGTACTGCATCGCTTAATCTGTACTTTGTCATGCTTCAGACTTTCTTTTCCGGTGTTAAAAGAAGGTTTTTTGGGTTTTTTTTTTTTTTCTCGGTGTATTTGAGATCCATGGAACCCTTTGGGTTGCACAATGGATTTAAAATAAGTTTACAACGATAAACTTGGAATATGCACTTGGAGGCCAGCCATAGCAGCTTCAAAATGTTCTTTTGCTTCACTCAATGTACTATTGCTTGATAAATTTGGCAATGTATGATATGTTCAACAAATATAAAAATAATTTAATACATAAAGATTTCATAGGTCGGGTTATAAGTTATAGTTACAATATTTTTTAAAATCTCTTACCCAAGTTTGGGTTGATTTGTAAGTTTATTTTATTGTTAAAAAAATATTATAAAGTAAATAATTATTTTATATTAATATTTATTATAATTAAATTTAAATAAAAATTTATGAATTATTTAACTTGAATAAAAAAATTTTCATACTTGGCCTAATACAAATTGGGGTTACTAGGTCAAATGAGCTCTCTGTCCTTTCTTATGAACAAGCATGGGTTTAATGCATAATACTAATTTTTTTGTTTACCTAGATATCTTTCTTTTTCTAGATTTTTTTTTTTTTACCTTAAGAAAAGAAAGTTTAGTATTGTTTGCTTTCTCTGTAAATGACTAATTTTTATAAACTTTAATTTCTTATAGAATCGAAACACAGAAAAAGTCTTTCACATCTTCTCTCATCGCAACGTTGCGCGTGTGCAAGCCATTTTAAACCTTGTTCAGAAGTCGTGCTTTTCACGAACTTTCCTATACGCGTAGATGTTATCCGCCGTATAATAATCTTAAGAATCGTCACTATGGTAAAAAAATTTATTACAAGTCTCTGTGTTATAAAATAAAATATTTTTATTTTTATATTTTAAAATTATAATAAATAAAAAAAATTAATGTTATTAAAAAAATATTTAAATATTAATAAAATATTAATATATTATTTGATGTGAAATTTTAAATTTTACATAAAAATAAATTTAAATAATTTTTATATAAAATTTAAAATTTTAAATCATATCAATATTTTATAAATATTTAAATATATTTTTTAATATTATTAATTATTTTTTATTTATTAAAATTTTAAAAATATAAAAATTAAAATGATAAATTTGATAATATAAAAATTAAAATATTATTTTATTATAATGTAAGAACACTTAATGGACGTTTAACCTAGCAG
>JBBYHM010000001.1:8956213-8966930 GCA_038381775.1 Adansonia rubrostipa | reverse complement strand
ATAAATTTGATAATATAAAAATTAAAATATTATTTTATTATAATGTAAGAACACTTAATGGACGTTTAACCTAGCAGAAGCCATAAACCTAAAATCCCTCCAAATAATAGTTTATTTATTTTTACCTTTTTACTACTTTTTGCTTTTAATTTGTTTTTTTTTTAACCTAACTTTTATTCCCCACCCTCTCTCTCTCTCTCTCTCTTCATATTCTCTTGTTTTTTCTCACCTCGCTTACCGCAAGTCCGCAACCAAAGAGGGAAAAAAAGAAGAAAAACAGCAGCAAGGGTTTTCCTTTGGCTTTTCTTTTCGTCGTTCGCTTCTTCAAACTTTCACCGATCATCCATGGCGCATAGCTCTGCCTCCGATTCCCGCCGCCACCTCACCGTCAACCCTTCCCATCCGATCTCCAAAGGTTATGTTTTAGCTCGCCGATTTCATTTGCTCGTCTAACATTAAGGATTTAAACGGCTTCTTCTTTCATTCTTCTTCTGTAAAAATCCTAGCGGAGAGCGTTTCTTGTTTTCTCATTTTCGTTGTGTTATTGAGGCATTAATGTAGATTCAGTGGTTTTACGAGATTGTTGTGGAATTTTTTTCTTTAATTTGCTGCTTCGAAGTTAGGGTTTTTTTGGTTTATGGCTTGGAAATATCAGGTTTTTTTTTGGTTTCTCTGATGCCTTTTCTTTGTGCCGTTCGGTTATTAAAATGTGAAGAACAGAAATGAGGATAGCTTTAAGCTCGGCGCACTTGAGTTACCGACTTACCGTACTGAATATATATTTATATTTATTTAATTTCAATTTGAAAAGTACGATGTGGTAGCCACGTACTGAAGTTGTTCTATTTGTTTCTAATTAATTCTACTTGAAACGAGTATTGGACATACTTTTCGATTTCTCTTCTTGCACAATTTTTCGTACGTTCATTGAATTCAACTACTAGGATTTATGTTTTTAATCGTATTTTTTATTCCCAAAATTAGTGAAAACTTAACGTTTTACTGGCAATTGCTTGTTTAATTTTTGTCTTGTTAGCTGCTTACTGAGACATTCCTTTGGCTTGTTATTTGTTTGAAATGCTGCATTTGAAAGTCAATTGAGGCTTCGTATATGATGTCTTTCTACTCTTAATGCTGTTGCCTCTGATTGTGTTCGTGATTTTGTTTTTCTTATTCAATCATAAATCTATGTGGCAATTTCAAGAGGCAAGTTCAGTCCTTTCTTTGAGAACTTTTTTTTTGCTTAACAAAATTTAGGGCTTGTAACATTTTTAGTGTACTTGTTGTGAACTACCATTGAATTAAGCTTTTTTATTTCAGTACTTGCTTTGAATGTGTGCCATGTCTCTAATTGATTCTTTTTTTCTTTTTTTTTTTTTATGTAGATGTTCAAGGATCTGACAATCCTATTCCGCTTTCACCACAGTGGCTTCTGCCAAAGCCAGGGGAGAGTAAGCCTGGTATAGGAACTATGGTATGTTATTATTGTTGTTGTGTTGGCCATAGAATTCTGTTATTTGACTCATGGTGTTCTTGTTCATTTTTAGACGGGATTTATGTTTTCTCCATCTTTCTATCAATATACAGTTCTCACCTCAAGAATTAGTTAATCTTCTTTTTAATATTCTTAGTATCTCAGAGGTGCTTCTTGTTTCCCCTCAATTTTCAATCATCAATACAGGAAAATCATCCTGCCCCCTATCCAGCTCATGGAAGTCGCTCCAATGTCTTGAAGCCATTGGGAAATGGTGAACAGATGCATGATACCCCGAAGAAGGATGTTTTCAGGCCATCCTTACTTGATATGGAAACTGGCCGCAGAGACTGCTGGCGCGATGAAGAACGAGATACCCATTCATCTTTGCGCAAAGATCACCACAGAGATGGAGATAAAGAGCTTGGCGACACCCGCAGGATGGAACGATGGGTAGATAACTTGCCTTCAAGACAATTTGGAGAAACACGCCGTGCATCTACCGAGCGGTGGACTGATTCAGGTAACAGGGACTCAAATTATGACCAAAAGCGTGAGAGCAAATGGAACACACGTTGGGGACCTGATGATAAAAACACTGAAAGGTCACGAGACAAGTGGGCTGACTCTGGAAGAGATGGTGATATGCCTCTTGACAAAGGGTTGTCTCGTCTTTCCAGTCACGGGAAGGATGAGAGGGAAGGGGATCACTATCGCCCATGGAGATCCGCCTCTTCTCAAAGTCGAGGAAGGGGAGATTCTCCTCATCACCAAACAATAACTCCAAGCAAGCAGGTTCCCACATTTTCCCATGGCTGGGGACGTGGAGAAAATCAACCTTCGACATTTTCTGCTGGCCATGGAAGGGGAAGTTCTGGTGGAAACTCAGGGGCTAGCATACCTTTTTGCCAAACTCTGGGAACCATATCTGACAAGGGTGAAGTTGACCATGGAAAGCAATCTGCTTTAAGATATAGTAGGACAAAATTACTTGACATATATAGGAGGACTGACCTGAGAATTTATCAAAAACTCGTAGAAGAGCTTTTATCAGTGCCTTCACTTACACAGAATGAACCATTGGAACCTCTAACTCTTTGTGCTCCTAATTCTGATGAAATGGTAATTTTCTTAATGTACTATGAGGGTGAACTTTGATTTAGACTCTGCTGTTGATTTTATTGCTTTTTTGACAGCTTGTTCTAGAGGGAATTGACAAAGGGGATATAACAAGTAGCGGTGCTCCTCAGATGCCTAAAGATGGGCCTGCTGGTCGGAACTCTATAGAGTTTACTCATTCGAGACGAAACAAGATTGGTATTAAATGAGTTCAAGTTATATTCTACTGTAAGTTTGTGTCTATTTTGAAGTAGTGTCTAATTTCTGCTGGAATATGTTATGCAGGAAGTAGAGAAGATCTACCTCCTGCTGTTGATGATTGTAAAGAGGAAAGTTCTGACATTCCAAACAGCAGTTATTCACCGCTCGAAAAGCATAAGGGATACCCAGAGGCTAAATTCAACTCTGAAGGTATAGTTACATAAATGATTTAACCTGTATTTGGTGATACCACTGGCAACAATATTTTAATTGTTTCATTCGATGTGAAAGGTATTCTTAACTGAAGTTTTTGAACCATATGAGAAATTATTTCATGGCTACATCTTTAAAGAATTACTGCTACATGGGGTTGGAATAAAAAAGAGGACTCAGGTAGCCAACTTGAATCGGTTTGTCTTGGGTTAAGTGCTAATTGAGTTTTGATATGGCGAAGGACATAATTACTTGCTGTGGTTTACATTTGTGTGTTGAATGGATTGGTAGTTTAGTTTAATTTGATTTGTGATTGAGATTTTGTTCGTGCTGAATCTCAGCTTTTTTGTTGTCTGAAATTTAATCCATTACACTGCATTCTGTAGATTTGACATATTACTCTCTTCTATCTTGATGTTTATTTGTTTGACTTTGACAATTGATCTTCTATTCATTTATGTTATCGCAGCTATGGACGACAGGGGTCCTTATAGAAGGGACGAAGAGGTGCCCATAAGTAGGGAATCATATATACAAGTGACTGACTCCGTTAATCCTGCCACCATGTGGCGAGCCTCTTTATTGGGAGAACGATCACATATGGTCACAAGTGATTGGAAGGAGATTCCAAATGATGTCAGATCAAGAACCCCTGACATGAGCTGGTCACAACCACAGAAAGATAAGATTAACCAACAAGAAAGTAATGTGATGAATTCATCCTATTCTAGAGAGGAAACAAATTGGCAATCTAGTGAGGACCCTATTCTTAAGAAGCAACTGTCTGGAGTTTTGGAGAGGGAACCTGAACCTAGGAAGCTGCCTGCTCCGGAGGACCTTCTCCTTCACTACAAAGACCCACAAGGTGAAATTCAAGGCCCTTTTTCAGGGATTGATATCATAGGCTGGTTTGAGGCGGGATATTTTGGGATAGATTTGGAAGTTCGGCTTGCAAGTGCCCCCAAGGACTCTCCATTTTCCTTACTTGGTGATGTAATGCCCCACTTACGGGCTAAAGCACGACCACCACCTGGATTTGGTGTGCCAAAACAGGGTGAACTCTCAGATTTGTCAGCCAGACCAAATTTTAGTAGCCTTGGGAATGTTCATGCTGGTGCAAGTGAGATTGATATGATCAGAAATGAGCCAAGGTCGACAACAGAAGCTGAAAATAGGTTTTTGGAGTCACTCATGTCTGGTGGCATGAACAATCCATCCCAAGGTTGGGTCTTTACATTTAGACATATAATTTATTTATTTATTTATGGTATGGTATTTAATTTTTGTTTGCTGAACTCTGAAGGTAGAGTATTCGAGGGTTCTAACCTATAAAGCTCTCCTTCACAGTTTTTTCAATTTGTCTTCTAGCATTTTCAAACAGCAAGCCTAATGTCTCATATGGTTTTGCTTTTAGGTCTGCAAGGCTATCTTGCAAATAATCCTAGTAGCATTCAGGCATCTGGGATAGAAAATGGGAGTGATCTCTATCTCTTGGGCAAAAGAATGACACTTGAACGGCAGAGATCATTACCAAAACCCTACGCTTATTGGCCGGGGAGAGATGCCGCATCTTTGGTGGTTTCAAAGCCGGATACCATCTCTGAATCACCCGCACATCATGCAAAGCTCCTCACATCATCGACTGACAACATTCTTCAGCCGTCTCATTCACAAGGTGCTGATTTGATGTCCATCCTCCAAGGATTACCTGACCGGTCTGCTTCTGGGGTAAATAATAGTGTTGGTGGTTGGTCAAATTTCCCTGCTCCGGGTGCATTAGATCCTCTTAAAGATAAGATTGAGTTACATCATGCTCAAAATTTTCCTACCCAATCTCCCTTTGGGATCCAGCAACAGAGGCTGCAAACACCAACCTCGCCTTCCTTGACAAGTTTGCTTGGTCAAACTATGGATAACCCATCTAGCATTTTAAAACCGGAAAAGTTTATCCCCTCCACTTTATCTCAAGATTCCCAACTGCTAAATTTGTTGCAGCAGCAGTATTTGATGCAGCAGCTACAACCCCAGACATCAGTACCAACACAACAGATGTTGCTGCTTGAAAAGATGATGTTGCTTAAGCAGCAACAGAAACTGGAGGAACAGCAACAGTTGATCCGGCAACAATTGCTTTCGCAGGTTTTGCAAGAACATCATTCCCAGCCGCATTTTGGTGAACCCTCTTATGGACACTTACAGACTACTGCGATACCAACAGGGAATTCATCTGTAGATCCCGGTCGACTTCAGCCATCGTCGCAAGATGTGCTTCAGATTGGTTCACAGATTCAACTTCCAGGTACCCAAGATGACCATGCCTATAACTTCATGAATCTGCCTTCACAAGTTTCCAAGGATATCAGTTATGCTGTTAGCTCTGGATCCCCTCCGGTGCATCAACCACACCAGTTTGGTGGTATTGATCATCAGAAGAGCTGGGGGAATAATGCCCCAGAACTGGTTAGCGGCATCCAACAGTCTTTGCCAGTTACAACAATTGTTGAAAGGTCACCCCCATTAGAAGTGAACTTATCCTCCCCAGAGGCTTCTGTTGTGCAAGATCCCTTCCTTGCTTCTGACAGTCATGCTCTTACAACGGAGCAGCCACTGGACAATGCTCAGAAGATTGATGAAATTGTACCAGTTGTAACCCCAGTGTATGATGCAAATTGTGGAACCTCGGAGCACCCTGACATTACTACTGCTAAAACCTGTGAAACCGATACACCTGTTAATGAGGGTGTTCAACCTACTGGTGCTATTGATGAACTGCGAGTTGAAAGAGAAAGAAGCAATGATCAGCTTTCTGTGGTCACAGAAGTTAAGAATGTTGAAGCTCATGAGGTAAGAAAAGCTTCAGAAAAGAAGTCTAGAAAGCAAAAATCTATTAAATCACAAGCTTCTGACCATGCAAAGGGAGTTGCAAAGGCTTCCTCTTCGTTGCAACTGAAACCATCTGAAACTGAAGAGCCTGTTGTTGACGACACTAGTACTGCTGGAGATAACATTGATGGTACATTTGCAGGAAAGACAGAAGAGAACAAATCCAGAATTGCCCCCATGGATTCTCACTCTGCTAAAAGCTCTTCAGCTGCTAATGTTGCCTTGGTTGATGTTGAAACCAAAAAACTCAAGAGTGAGTCCAAACTTTCTGGTTCTTTCCCAGTGCAGAACCCAACTGCACAGCCTGCAGTACGTGCTTGGAAACCTGCTCCTGGTTTCAAGGCAAAGTCATTATTGGAAATCCAACAGGAAGAAGAGATGAAGGTGCAAACTGAAATAGCAGTATCAGAGGTTACTTCTTCTGTCAACTCTATGAGTTTGTCAACTCCGTGGGCTGGGGTTGTGGCTAGTTTAGAACCCAAAGTTTCTCGAGAAAGTCAAAGAGGTGCAGATGTTGCTGATTCAGCTGTTGTGAAATCTGAAAGTTCTTCAAACCCAATGGGTAAAAAGAGCCCATTACATGATCTGTTAGCGGAAGAAGTTTTGGCAAAATCCAAAGAAAGAGATGCAGAAGTTCCTGACACTATTAGTACAACTTCTGCCCATGTTACCACCATAAATGTGGAGCCTGTTGATAATGACAACTTTATTGAAGCTAAAGAAACTAAAAAGAGTCGAAAAAAGTCTGCGAAAGCGAAGGGCACAGGTGCAAAAGTTTCAGGTACTCCTAGTACTGCTGATGCTGTTCTTGTTAGTGCAAGTACTGTTGAGAAAGGCAAAAGTTCTCGCCCAGCACAGCTGGAGAAAGAAGTATTGCCCTCAATTCCCTCAGGTCCTTCTTTGGGAGATTTTGTTCCTTGGAGAGAGGAGCAAGTAAACCCTTCCCCTTCTCCAGCTTGGTCTGCTGATTCTAAGAAACTTCCTAAACCCACTTCTTTAAGAGACATCCAAAAGGAGCAGAAGAGGAATTCCTCTGTCCAGCCCACAAATCCAATACCAACTCCGCATAAATCCCAACCAAGTCAGTCAACTCAGGGTGCTGGTTCATCATGGTCCATCACTGCATCTTCACCATCCAAGACTGCATCTCCAAGCCAGATAAATTCTCATGCATCTTCTCAGTCAAAATATAAAGGGGATGATGACCTATTCTGGGGTCCAATTGATCAGACAAAGCGAGAAACAAATAAGTATGTTCTCTTCCCCTACCCATCCCCTCCCCCTCTGCAAAAAAAAAAAAGAAAAAGAGAGAGAGAATATGCGCACACACCCTCATGCGCTAAATTTTTTACTCTTGTGAAGTATTTTCCTGCACTGGCTAGAGTGAGTTGGAAAGTTGGGTCTCTGGTTATTGGAACTGCATTCCATCCCGCAAAGATAAACACTTATAAGCTATCCTCTTCTGCAACACATTGTTATCCAGAGCAGCTTAGTGCTGCAGTCAGAGGGTGATTTTCTTCTAGTAAAAAGAAAACTGAGATTTTGACTTCAACTTAACAATAATTATCCCAAATTTTGGAGTCAGCATGGGAATTGTTTTTGCATTTTTTAATCCTATCAAAAGCTTGAGTTTGTATTAAATCAGACATCTTTGTAAACAGAGAGAAGTAAAAATGTTTATCCTTGCTACTTAATGAGTTTCAGTAGTAATCTCTAAAAGGAGATATGAATGTTTGTTACGTTTTGTTGTAAACAGAGCTGATTTCCCACTTCTAGCAAACGTGGGCAGTTGGGGAACAAAAAGCACTCCTGCTAAAGGAACTGCAAGTGGGTCATTAAGTCGGCAAAAGTCGGCGGGTGGCAGACCTAATGAGCGCACTCTGTCCTCTGCTTCTGCCTCCGCACAGTCCTCCCTTAAAGGCAAAAGGGATATGTTGACCAAGCATTCTGGTAAGTCGTCTTGAGATGAGTAACGGTCTTTCTACGGAAATTTGTTGTTTTTAACTACTTCTCATGAAACTTATCAGAATGCGTTTAACTTTTATGTAGAGGCCATGGATTTCAGAGATTGGTGTGAGAGCGAGTGTGTTAGGCTTTTTGGGACGAAAGGTATGGTATTTTATTATTTGATTTCAAAATTACACCTATTTTAGGTAGAAGACAATATTTGTATATCCTGTTTTCTCTTGGAAAAGTACAGATAACATACATTTCGATTTCAACTTCTCTTTTCAGCCTAAGATGATGGCGTAATAATTGCTTGTCCTTTTTTAACTCTCTGAATCTAAAATTTTAGTCTTTAGAGATAGAACTGATTGAATACTCATTGACTTTTGGCATTTCAATCTTGCGTCACTTTTTTTGTTTTTCTTTGCTAGATACTAGTATCTTGGAATTCTGTTTGAAGCAATCTAGATCCGAGGCTGAGATACTTCTGGTAGAGAACCTAGGATCATTTGATCCTAATCATGAGTTCATTGAAAAATTTCTCAACTATAAGGAATTGCTACCAGCTGATGTGCTTGAGATTGCCTTTCAAAGTCAACATGACAGAAAGTTCGCAGAGTTGGGTGCTGGAAATGTGAATTTCGGCAATACAAGTGTAGCTAACATTGACCAAGATGTTGCAGTCGGCGGCCCAGATGGGTCTTCAAAAGGGGGAGGCAGCAAGAAGAAGGGGAAGAAAGGAAAGAAGGTGAGCCCGGCTGTTTTGGGATTTAACGTTGTCAGTAACCGGATCATGATGGGTGAGATTCAGACAATAGAAGATTGATAATTTTGAATATTTGAGAGATGATAACGGATGAGATTCAGACAGTAGAAGGTTTTTGGGATGGCCTGTTTGTAAATACATTTGGCTTTACTTTTTGTACATGTTACAGCTCGAGGATTTCTTTCTCTTTTTCTTTTTCTTTTAACCTTATAGAGCAGCAGCGGTAGCAGCAATTGAATCTGCTCGAGCGATTTTGTGGGATGATGTCAATTGTGGTAAAAGTCGTTTATTTTAATCGGAGAGGTTTATTTATAAATAGCAAGTGTCTAACTTTGATTGACGAAGAAAAGGTGGCTGATTGATGCCCCTCTTATTATGTAGTACCTGTCCGGCCGGGCTAAGCTTGTTTGTCAAGCTTGGCAGGTCGACGTCGTGTTGCTCTAGTTTTGTAAGTTGAATTGAGTTTGGATACTTTTTTATTTTACTTGAATTATTATTTATTGATAACAATAAATTTTTTTATTTGAATGTAGTTATAAAAATAATTTCTAAGATAGTGATACGAGAAGCCAAAAAATTGTGGTCGTGATTAAACTCATGAAGGGGTTTTAGTAGCAGTGTAGTAATGATCCGGGTCGTGATTGAACTCATGAAGGGGTTTGAGTGGTAGTGTAGTAATATTTTTATGTCAATTACATTGCTCGAGTTAATTTAGAATTTTTTTTTATAACTTTAGATAGTTTTAAGTGTAGGTGTTTTTGGCTTCAAATCATTTCAGTTTTGATTTATTTTAAATTTAGATTATTTTATTTTTTATCAATTAGGTTTAAGATTTAAATTAATTAAGTTCAAGTCAATCGAGTTTAAATTAATTCGATTTAGCAATTGAGATTATTAAGTTTAATTATTTTGACTTCAAGTCATTTCGAATTTAAATTATTTTTATTTGAATTATTTTCAGATTTAAGTTGATTAATTTTTAATTATTAATTTTTTTAATCAAATCAGATTTCATGAATTAATTAGATTTTTTAACTCAGATAGTTTACTTTCATCGATAAGGTCATGCACTTACAACATCAAATATCTTTCTAAATACAATTTAAAAAAAATCAATTTTTTTAAATATCACTTGGGAATCTAAAATTTTATATCTTTGTTTTTTATAATGAAGTAATTTTTCAATATGCTAATATTATACTAAGCGCCAAAACAAAAAAAAAAGGTCAAAAACCACATAAGCTCACCAAGTAACGAAAGGGTAATCCTGAAGATCATCATACAGCAGTTGGGAAAAATAAGTGTTAGGGCAGCCAGCATTCGAAAGGTTTAGTTTTAAAAATTTAAAATTGAAAAAAATTTAAAAAATTAATTTAAGTAAAAAATCGAATTAATCAAATTAAAATTAATTAGTTAAATCGATGACGTTCGTTTTTATATTGAATTGGATTAGATAAGTTAAAACTCTAAAAATTAAATTAATCATACTGAAATAAAAATAATATAATATATTTATTAATTAAATATCGATTTATTTAGTCGGTTTGATATAAAGATAATAGATCACTAACCAACCGAATAAAACATGTTAAAACCAAACCATATAAACGAATAAACTTGAAATCATATAAATTGACCAACAGCAAGTAGTCTGCTGGTAAAGCGGTTCTGTCGTCAAGAATCAAATTCTAGCAACTTTAAACATATGCCAAGCCGAATCACTTTCAATCAATTTATTTGATAAAAGGACACTTGTGCTCACCCTAAATATCCTAATTCTTTTCCAGAGAAAACTAATTAAAAGAATGTTTTTTTCTCGAAGACAATCAAACCAACCACAACACTTATATGTTTGGTTTGAATTCAGTAAGCTTAACTAATTAATCTTGAAAGAATGAAACGAATCTCAAATTTCTTTTCCTATCTGTACACGCATCGTTCGTTAACATGTCTTTGTGTTTTAAATTCTACCTAACCACAAAAATATTATAAAAAGGGAAATCTAACTTATCAAACTATGTTACTCATGTTCGGACCTAAATACCAGATAAGATATATGTTGGACACGGATTTATTTAATTTTTAAAAATTTTTTATTTATTTAAAAAAATATT
>JBBYHM010000001.1:8939678-8956113 GCA_038381775.1 Adansonia rubrostipa | reverse complement strand
TCCCATATCTGTAAAGCGCCGTCACGGTCTTTCCACCGTGGGCTATGTTAATGCCATCGACGTATTTGTCATCTCGAACCGCAGTTTCCACACTGGTTTCCCAAAACACATTGTCGTTGTTCCCGACGGACGGCTTCATCATGACTAGCTTTTTATCTTCGAATTTGACTAGGAGCCCCGTTCTTTGGCTGAAATATCCCCAGATCGTGTGGTGGATGATTTCCGTTTGAGCAGAACTTTGAACTTTGAGGGAGTTTGAAGCAGTTTCAAGCTTGAGTATGAAACAATCTTCGTCGTTAATTGTCTGCTCTCCTATGCAAACTGCATCTAAGAATAAGCTTGCCGTGCACCTTGGGTCCAATCCCTGAGGAATTCATCACAGTGAATATCATAACCTCGAAGTTAAACTCAATGCAGCAGATGATCGTAAATGTTCTCCTTTATCATGTTTTATTTCTCTGATTTGACAATGTGTTCGATTATCCTAAAAGTTGAAGTCAATATAAGAAAGGATCAAACCGGATGAATAATTATAATTGATTGATTTACACGTAAATTTAAAAGTAGAAGAAAGGTCAAGTTAAAGAAGGATTAGAGCTAAACACAACTCGAAGAACAACAAAAAATTGGGTGAAAAAATATGGAAGAGAAAAAGATGGATTCGAATTCGAAAACTTTTATTCATGATCAATTACTCTAAAAGTTTGAATTGATAAGAAGGATCCAACCATTACAATCAAGTACCATCGATCTTTGGGCACCAAAAAGACAGAAGTTATGGAAGGATTTCATAAATTTTACGAATTGTAATTGTCCCACACAATCATGAATCTGATTCTAACATCTTGTCAGCCACATTCATTTGACCAAGACAAGAAAACGAATAATATATAATATATATATATATATATAGAGAGAGAGAGAGAGAGAGAGAGAGAGAGAGAGAGAGAGAGTACCTGGAAGAATCGGCGTAAGGGTCTTGGAGGGCCTCTATTTGCATGACCAGGTTGAGAAGACGATTGGTTCCAAGCAAGCTTACCATCACTGCCAGCACTAACCTTGAAACCCGAAACAACTAGCTCTAAGTACCATAAATCTGGATTCTTTTGCCATAATACGAACCCACCAACCTCGCAATTCCCTCTTACATGCACGCTATCATCCCCTTCCTGCATCTCTGAACCTCGCATTTTCACCTGTCCCACCGCGTACATGCTTGTCACTGAACTCAATGCCAAATGCCCTCCGCTAGCAGCTACATATTGTTGCATAATATATTTTGCCGTAGAAGATTCCTGTTCATGCAACAATAATCTTGTTAGTATCAACTATGTTACTTAAACTCAAATGTAAATGTTAAATACGAGTATATTTAATATTTTTTAAGTTTTTTATGTATTTGTAAGTTCATATCTTTATACTGATATGTTTAAATATTCGATTGACATGGATGTCAAACATAAATATTTAAGAAAATTGAAGAGTTTAAGCAATGTGGTGTAGAATAATTCTTGAATTAAGGAAGAAATGGAAGAGTTTTTACTTACAATAGGACAATGTTTGAGGGGAGTTGAAAGTGTATAACTTCAAAATGGACCTGAAAAGGGATGAGAGGAGCACCAACGATCTTAAGCAAAGCCAAGAACTCATTGTCTGATTTAGCCTGGAGATGATGATGATGATGGGTTGATGACTTATCGAAAGCTGATTGTGCTTTCATTAAAGCGCGCATGTTTTGCCATTGTAAAGCCGCGTTGCTGCCCATTTTGGCGTACATTTCCTCGGGTACAGGTACTTCCAGGACGGTTTCCAGGCCATTTTGTTTATCAACATTAGGACAAAGCTTCCTTATCATCATGCAAAATTAAAACTACCAAGTCTCCAAAAGCAGCAGAAAACGAGAGAGAAACAAGCAAAAAAGGAGCCCTGGAAATTGATAAAAAGGCTTTCCTCGAAGCCTCTAACCTTATCCTTTTGCCTTGGAAATTAAGTTATGATAATCTCCTGGAATTAGATTAGATTAGGATAGACTTGGGTTTTGACAAGATTTGTCGAGGGCTGAGATGCCCCTTGAGCGTAGGTATCGTCGCGCAAGCACGATTTTAACGGTATGTAATTCCTCTTTAGTATGGTATTTGGTAGCCTAGCTAGCAGCAAAAGGCGAGAGCAGTCAAAAAGATTTGGCTACAATCTGGATTTCCATTTTTTTTTTTTGGGCATGTAACCAAATCATTCAACTTAAAATGGCAGGTTGTAATTGGAGAGTTTGAGTTGCAACGTGGTAAAGTTATGCATTCGTATTATATTTTTTATATTATAAATATATTTAAAATTTAATATATTTTAAATATTAATAATTTATATTATATAAATTTTGATATGTTTATTTAACTTTTTTATATATTATCATATTTTTATGTTATATTTTAATTAATTTTTTATATATATATATTATTCGTCTTATAATTATATTCAAAATTATTAGGTACAATACTAGTCAAAAAAGTGACAAGTGATTATATATTTGAAACCTTTTAAAACTCGACTATACCATTTTGAAAAAGAATTGAGAAAATCTCATGGGTTTACTTAATTGACACCTACAAGTATTTATTAACGATTATTTAATTATTAATTTAAAAATAAATTTTTATATTTAAGGTGTTACTTTTACTAAATTAAAAAAAAAACATTAATTACATTTTTTTTATAAAATATGACATTAACCTATGGTCGAACTTGTCAATATCGAAATTCAAAATAATCCAAAATTAGAATAATTCAATATTAAATAATTTGAACTTAAAACAATTTAAATTCAAAAATGACTTTCAAATTTAAAAATTTAAAATAATTTAATCCGATTTAATTTAACTTAACCTAATTAATTAATAGATCTAACATTAGGTATCGGTTAATATATTTTCAAATCCTATATGGGTTTTGTAGTGGAAATTTTTGTTTAATTTAGGATTTTGGCATGACTACGAAATAATTGGTCAATGTTTGATAGCTCAGCTCCAACTTTGCATGGATCACGTCCCTATTAGGATAAAATTGAAAAGGTTGGTTCGTATTTCATACATCGGAAGCATAAATTTCAAAATTCTTTTAATTTTTTCCTTTTCTTTTATTAAATGTAGGGTTGTAAATCACTGTTGAAAATTTTGAACCGGTTCGTTGAACTGAATGACTAAAAAATCAGTGTCTGGTTTGGCCCGGAATATGTTATGAAACCATAATTTAGACGAACAAGGAAAAAAATAGATTTAACCAGTTAAAAAACCGAAAGAAATCGAAAAACCCAAATTTAAGTTTTTTTAATACTTTTTTTAAAAAATATTTTATATAGTAAGATTTAAACTTTTAACTTATTAGATTTATAATAAAAATTATATTATATAGCTAACTATATATTTTTATTAAATGTACCACTATATTTAATACTTTTTGGTATTAAAATTATTTAATTTATATTTAAAATTTTCCAAAACTACATACATGAATTCAAACAATCTAATCGATTGAACTACTGAACCGATAATCCGAGAATCCTACCAATATAACATCCGGTTCGATTTTTTAACATTAATTTATATATATTTTAATTGCGTAAATCCATTAAAATTAAAGTCCGGCGCCAAAAGGCCCAAAACAAACAACTTTAAGCGGTCGGTAACTCGGTCCAAACCAAATCTTTGCCCCCCAACTCCAAAATATTTAAAAGAACATTTGCCGCCTTAATGCCTTCTGCATCCACTTTTACCTCCAATTTTCAAAATTTCTACAATAGATCTGCTGATCCTTTAAGATTTCGGCATTTCAATTCATATCGATAAGAAGCAAAATCAATCGATTCTCTTCTCCACCATCGTTCCAGAAAATCAAGGGCCGCCTATGATGATGGACAGCGACGAGGATCCAGAGCTAGTTTCGCCTTCCGATGAGAAATCTTCTCGTACTCAAGAACGAAAGTTGAAACGATTGAAGAAGGTGCAAACGGTTGCGGAGAATCCATCCCAATTTGAAGCCCTAGTTTTGGATATATCTGACAACCAAGTTGTTGAGGAGCCGAAATCGGGGTCTGGATCCGGGTTCGAGGGTTCTGACGAGGAAAATGAATCGAGTTCCGAGTTTGATGAGTTGGGTGTCGGGGGAAACGGGTCGGGTTCAGTTGTTAAGAGGACGTTGGATTTTGATTCAATGACCAAGGAAGTTGATGGAAACGGTCAAGGGCAGAGTCTAGAGATGGGAATTAGGGATTCGGAACGGGAGGTTTTAGAAAAGAAGCGGCCCAGTTTTGATGAAATAGAGAGTAAAGAAGCGAAAAAGAATAAGAGAGTGAAAGGCGCCGGCGACGAGGAGATGCCCATGTTACCAGAAAGAAGAACAGCGAAGGTACAAAGAAATATTTATCTTATTTTTAGACTACAAATCACAGTATAATATAACTTGTTTCGTTAAATAATTTGCGTCTGACTTTCCTTTGCTGATTCCCATGTTTTCTTGATAGGAAAGAAGAGAGCATCTTGCCCAACTTCGTGCTGAATCTCAGAGACTCTTGCGAGGTATTATGACCAATTTTGGTTTATGTAAACTTGGGCTTGTAACTACATAACTGATTTGAATGAGTAACTATTTAGCTCTTGAATTATGTATGACTTGGGTTAGAAAGTAGAGATGCTGCATTTAAACCAGCACCCATTGTTCAAAAGCCCATATCATCAGTTTTGGAGAAGATTCGGCGAAGGAAGCTCGAGGTTTCAAAAAAGTGAGTATTTAACATTTTATCTTGCCTCTATGTTGATTCAGGCTTGCTACTTTTGAGGTTCTTATGGATTTCTATATGTTTCCCAATTAATAAATGGTTATGATAGGTTCTTTCATTTGCCAGGATATATTTTGCTGTTGATGATCATGATGGTAACTCAAGCAACGATATGGAGGAGCTTGGATTTGAAAATGTTGCTAACGAGGGAAGAGACAATGATAGGGCTGTTATGGAAATTGAAAGTGAAAAGGCAATTTCAAATCATGGGATTTCAGATACCTTGTGTTCTGATGAAATAAAGAATGTTGTGAATGCCTCAAGTCATGAGAATCTTTCACCACAGATTGTGAGTAATTCACATTGTATTTTAACTGTGAATCTGATTATTGCAAGAAGAAAAATTCATAGATTTTATGAGTTTGAGCTTGTAAACGAATTTCTGGTAGATGTTATGCTTCAATTACTCGTGTATGAGCTGCATCCTTTTGAAGTTGGGGAATGACGTTTCTCCTAACGACGCTTCAATTGCATGTGATTATCAGTATGATATAAATTCTGGTCAGATGAGTTTTTGCGTCGTGTTCATGTAGACTTGTATGTGTTCTGATGATTGCATTTGTTACATTACAGGCTGTTGTTGAGGAACCCAAACAAGCATTTCGAGCTCCTGTAAATGATACTCAGGTTTCTTTTCTCCCTCTCACATTTTATTCGTTGAAGAAGTATTACTTATGGAATCTAATTACTTGACTCGTTGCATATTCTAGGATCTATTTTCTGATTCACAAGCAAGTGACTCTAAAGATGAGCTTCCAGATGAGACCCCTAATAGCCCTTTAGAAGTTCTAGCACCATCCCTGCTTGCTCTGAACTTAAAGCTTGACTCTGCTCCTGTTGATGACATGTAAGTCTTATAACTTTTCTATTATTTGTTTTGAGAATGATTTCATTTAGTTTGGGTGTGTTTATGATCAATACTCACAGTGCCATCTGTTCTCAGGATAGAGCTTCTGTAAGGAAGCTTCCTTCCATTACTTGTGAGAACTCCATCTATCAGGGTTTAGCCAATGTAACATGCCCAGCAATTTTTTTTTTTTTAAAGTAGTTTTACGTTTCGTCAGCGGAACTAGCCTCGAATTGGAATGAATTTGTGATACATGAAGGCAACTTTTTTTGATTATTTCATTGTATCTTGTAAAAATTAAATCAATCATTGCCCTTTATAGATTTCGTTTGGTCTAATATGTACAATTTATTACCTTGTTTATTGTAGTTCATCTGATGAGGAGGACAATGACAAGGAGAACATTGATCCAAAACCACACGAGTCCGTTGATTTGTCTCCAACATGTAATGATGACCCCGTTAAAGCATTTGTTGACGAAGAAGCTGAAGAAGAAGATGACAGCGACAATGACTTACTTCGCTTCCAAGATGATGACAATGAAGAAGATGAGGATAGTGAAGATTTAGAAGAACTTAGGGATATGATAGCAATTGGATATGAAGAAAAGCAAAGAGATATTGAAAGGCGAATGGAACTCCATCAGAAGTTGCTTGACCAACAGGATGATGCTAAAACAGAGCAGCTATTGCGGAAATGGGTTCCGAAGCAGAGAGATAGAGCCTTGCTTGATGAGGAAGGACATGGGGAAGATGATGATGATGAAGATGAAGATGAAGATGAAGAGGATTTTCTTGAAAGTACAGAAGAAGATTTACCTCCTGTAAATTTGCGCATGCATATAAAAAAGATAAAGGAAATGATACCACAAATGTTCACAGATAAGGATGACATGTACATATCATCTGATGATGAGGAAGCAGAAAAGAAGCTTGTTGAACAGCGCTTGTCTGAGAAAGCTGTGAGTCATTGGCAATTTTAGATTTGACCATGCATAACCTTTTTCTGGTCCATAAATATGTATCTTTTGTTTCTTCATTGCTCTGATCATGAGATAGGAATTGAATTACGTAACATGGAACAGAATCAGCAGGCTGAGCTCTTGCCAGCAAAGGATGCAAGATCCAAAGAACTCTTTGGTTATATAAAGAAGGTCAACAATATGCCTGACACCAGAAGAAAAACAAAAACATCATGTATGATTCTTTTTTTCTTTTTTTCTCGATAAAGCAATCTGCATTTCCCCAGCCTGGGTTGTTTTGCTACAAATAACAATTCCTAATGTCCATTGCCATTGCCATTGATTTTTGCAGCCTTTTCTAATATGCTGTTCATGGGGAAAAAGGGGAATGTGTCCTCGAAGGTAAGCTATTTTGCCATCTTTGGATTTTGAGTAGGTTGGCATTTATTACAGGCAACTCTGATGATTCAAATAAATTGGCATTTAATATAAGAAATGAAGCCTCTAACGGTATTAAAGTTCAGCATGCATAATCAAACAAATTGTTTTTCCTGATACTTGAGGTTGTCAAGATTTGATTTTTAATCACGAGTTAAGTGTTTAGCACTCCAACAAACTCAATGTCGGCATTTTTCCTTGATTTCTCTCCCAAGTTTTGCTGGAGAAATGTGCTTCATGACATTGTATACAAAACCACCCTTCACTACCAAAAGAAAGCAAATAGATGAGTTTGAGCTCCTTACGAAATTTTCCTTTGCTTCTCATATATTTGGCATCTAGTTTGAACTCTATTTGGGTTATTCAAGCTGTCCTTTATCTCCCCGATAAAATTTATCCTTTTCATCCGTGGCATGATAAGATGCTCTCTTTTTTTACATCTTAAGCACAATAGGATCTTAGCCATCTTTTCCTTTTCTGACCATAAATGCCTATATAAGTAGATGAGTGAAACATTCTTGAACTGGATATCAATTCTAAAGAAAACTAAGATTTACTTCGTGCTTGGTAAATATGGCACAGTCATCTTTCATAGGTCGGGGGTCAAATTGTTCGATACCATTATCTAGCAAGCATGGATCAGGCATCTTACGTTCTTATGTATTTGAACGTGAAGACAATAATAGCACAAGCACAATCTCAATGGCAGAAAGTTCTTCCAATGTGGTAGGCTGCTTAATTACTGCAAAATTTCTAGCTTTTTTGTGATTTTATATTTACTATTTAATATCTTTATGAAGTTTGGATGTTGTTTTGTTTCTTACAATAACTAAATTTTGTTTATCTATTTGATGAAAATGGGACAAAAATGAAAAGTTTTTGTTGGTAACTTACGTAAATAATTACAGTCTGATCTCAGTGCATGATGTACAATCCTTAGTTCCCTACTACGATCAATAAACTTAACAATTTTGAATATGATATGAAAACATGAGATTAACGGCTACACGTCTAAATATGATTAACCCTATTAACATGACGTGTATTGTATTTATGTTTATATTTATGTGATTGACATGAGGAAAAAAAACACATGATATGTATACATGAATTATTAGATCTTACCGTGTTTTGCTACCATCTCATTCCTAACAATAGACTCTGCTAAAAGGATCTTTGTTTTTCTGCATGCAAAAAATGTTTAAATGCTTTCGATTTCTGAATGCAGATCGAAAGGGAGAATAGACCAAGGAAGAATGCATCAGCCAAGTTCAGCAATTCACAGATGAAATCAAGTGCTCAACCTAGAAAAGATGAGATGGAGAAAACAAGTTCAGGAGCTCAATTATTGGAAATATTAAGGCGTTCATCACTGCAAACAAGTCGATGCACTGGTAAGAATATTGTTAACAGCCATACTGACTCCATATTTGCTGCATTCAAGCTGGAAAAGAAATCAATAGGAAATAAAGCCGATGTATCTATAAAGACTCTCTAAGATTATTCAGCACTCGAAACATTTGATATCAAAATGTGAAATCCAGTTTTCTGCCAAGCCTTAGTTCTTTCGAATAAATGTAATTGCGTTTTCACAGTTGTCTTTTGCTAGCCCATCTCCATAATCTTCCCAAATCGAATCCATCAAATCTAACATAGATTAAAACTTATGGCTTTCAAACCCAGGTTTTGTAATTCATACAGGGTCTGATTTATAATGGCAAAACATTAAATCTAATCTAATATTAAACGCCCGAACTAAATCAGGGTACGTATACATGTATTTTTTATATGAAATACATTAAATATCATCATAATACGACACACATGGATATAACAAGAATTGACAAGTCTGACTTCAGCTATCAATATGCTAACTGATAAGTTCATGGAGGTAAATGCCCCCCTATATTGCCTTTTTTTTTTTGTCTTTTAAGATAATATCTACAAATTGTATAAATTGTATATTCCCCTTTTAACTACTCCTCATCTTAAGGGGACAAAGAAAAACCTGTAATTTTAAATACGACTCAAATCTGATACAAATAAAAAAATAGTATAAATAAATGTCTTAAAATTATATATTACATATAACTAAGATGCCAATTTATATGAATATATAATATTTTAAAAATAACGCAACACAACATACACATATAAATTAACAGGTCCAGTTGACAGAATTCTGCAAAAAAATTTGAGGATATCACACAGATTTCTGGCAAATCTCATTAGTAAACAACTGAAAAAAAATGAAAATAACAATTAATAATTACAGAGAAGCTTAAATTAAATTGATTATCCAAAATCCCATGCCTGCCTAACGGGCAAAATCGAATGTCAGAAAAGTAAAACCCCAAGGATCGAAAATTGGCATAAATGTCGAAATGAGAGAGGCTGGACAGTGTTCTTTTATGCATATGGCTTAAGACTGAAGGCTGAAACCAATCATCTTCTCAAGATTCTTTGTTCTTGGTAAGTCCACTGGATCAGACGGGAACTGCCATGCCCTTCTTCGCCATGCTATCTAGTATATCATTCAGAGCTTGACACACACCGACTATCTGCAAAGTAACATGCCATGTTAAAACAGACTTGCAGAAAAGCGGCACCCATCTGCCATAATTAAGTGCATACTCGATGTCGATTACCTGTTTATCCCATTGTTGCAGCTCTTCAGTGTCATCTTCGAAATGTATAACCGCTTCCACCTGATGCATAAGATTATTAACTATTTATATAGCTCCTAATAAATGCAATTTTATAGGTCGAGTTCTACTTGAGGATCATAAGAACACAACTGCAATGTCAATTAATCATTGAATCCATTAAAGTGGGAATTAAACAAACAAAAAAAAATGTGGCAAGAAAGTGAAACCTGGTCAATTGATCCCCTCATTCTATCCTCATAAATCATTCTTGACGCTATCTTCTCAGCCTGTAAAAAATGTCAGCCAATCATCTTCTCCGTTAACTACAATAAATGAAAGTATTTCCTCACAGAGAGAACCAAAAAAAAAAAAAAAAAAAAAAAAAAATCATAAACCGCAAGCCAGACAAGTAGCTTAAAATGTTGTAATGACAGCTGCTACTGAGACTTATTTGGACCAAAAGGGTGCCACAAAGGAATCATACCTTATGAGGAGGAATGCCCAGCAAAGTACCCAACTCATCAAAGCTATGAGAAAGACAGCAAGAAAGCTTGTTAAAATTTAACAAGCTTAGAAATAAGATAAAAAGAAAATCAATAGTGTTACATTTCTCACCCTATATTTGTGTAAAGTTTGCTTGCGCTCAGAAGATTATGCTCTATCATGGCACGGTCCAGCACGGTAAAATTGTCAGGAAGCACTGCTTTCTGTTGGGAAACAAAACGTTAATCTAAGACAGGAAAATTGACTTTTATTGCAATCGCAACATGTGGGACAGTTGAAACTTTTTATGACCTGATGAGGTTTAAGCTCTTCAGCAAAGGCATCAATTTCGGGTTTTCTTAAAATTCTCTCCAAATATACCTGTCAATTCCATCTAAATCCCATTAAACAGACAACGTTATGCAAGACTAGTGCACGCAGGGATGCTTGAGAGATAGAGAGAGAACCTTTTGTAATATCGGATAAATCTTCAGCTTGGAACACCGTTCATCCTGCAACATGTACCAAACCATTAACATAATTAGACTCAAACAATATAAGGAATTTCTCATATTACATTCCTTCAACAGAAGTGTTTACTTTGTAAAGAGTGGCAAGAACACGAGAGCGTTGAGGACCTGCCGCAGCTAAAATTGTACATGTTACAGCAGCAGATAGAGCTTGCTCCAATGCATCCTCATCAATTATTCTGTAATAAGAGAATATTGATAACTTCTGTATCGTAGATCCTCACACATATCTCAAAATTCAGAAAAGGAGAAATGAGATACAAGCCAATTGATAATTGTACATGGTACGCAAAACATGATCGTTATCGATGTAAATACCATGTACAGAATCAAGGTACCTCTGTATATGTCAGCTAATAACTATTTCCTTGATGGAGACAGAAACAAAACTTTCATATAAACAAATAGAACCTAAAATTACATACTCATCTCCTATTTGTCGCTTCTCAATTTGAGATATGTCATAGTACCGCAGTGCTGCTTCCAAGAACTTCCTCTTTAAATCCAAAATCCTTGCATAACAGACCTGAAAACAACAACCATAAATAAATAAATAAATAAATAAAGCAAATAAACAATGATTCCAATTCCAGCTTTAACATTACAATTAATTCCTAAAAACTGTGCCAAACCTTGTACTGTAAAATCAGTACTTCATGCTGACTGTTGTTAACCAAGAATGAAGCTTTATTAATAAAAGCTTCTGCATTAACAGCATCATCATCCTGTAAAATATTCAAGCAATGATTTCAATCAAGCTTCCAAACCAATTTCATATGTCAGCAACAGAATAAGTAACCTCATTACTTCTTGACATTCTAGCACGTCCAAACTTGTCTAAATCATGCTAGCATTCAACAAAAACAATACCAAAATGAAATTCAATACCTCAAGATATAGAATAAGCAACCACTGATTTCAGTCAAAGCTCCAAAATTATTTCATGTGTCAGTAATAGAATAATTAACCAAATAACACCTCGACATTCTAACACGTCCAGATTTGTCTAAATCATGCTAGTATTAAACAAAAACAATGCCAAAAAGGAAATTCAATACCTCAAGATATAGACGAGCAATTTGGACACATTTTGACAATCTGAATGTGTCATCAATAACCCTGATAGCCAGATCACAAACATATAAGTATCATCAATAGGAACAAAAGAATCTAAAATGCAGCAGCCATTATCAGAAAAAATTAAAGAGAATCTTACTCTCAGACCTCATTCCAGAGTCTAAATCAATCCCACTTAGCATCTGAGCTGCTTTCGACCACTGCTGCTCAGATTCATACAACTCAGCTAGTTTCTCTCTGATAATCAATACCTGTACGACCCCAACAAAATAAACAAGTTTCCTTAAAAATGAAACATGAGGCAGAAAAGGTAGAATAAATAAATAACAAATTGGAAGAATTATAATTGATGAATTCAGAGATCTAGACAAAGTTGAAAAGGTTGAACAATGTGGTATCTAAAGGTAAAATAGTACTTCGAAATAGAATAATTTCCCACTAGCTTTCAATAACGGGCTAACAATCAAATGTAAAACGAACCTGTTCTTCGAATGAAACGACACGAGGCTGAATCTGAGCAAGGGTATAATGGGCAATTTCCTTTTGTGCCTCTGGTTCCAATCTCCCTAATTCTTGTGCGAAAGTTTGTAAAAGCTGCCTTGATACCACCAGTGGAACATCGTCCGATAACACTGAAAACAAATATTAATCACCAATTAAAATAACAAAACCTAGAAGAAGAAGAAGAAAAGCCCTAAATAACAGAATAAATCAAGCAAAAAGTAAGATAATTACTATGATCAATGAATTTCTTGGCTTGAACTATGTCGTTTGATGAGAAAACAGTTGATAAAATGTGTTTGTATTGCTCGATTTTCTGCCTCTGGTCTAAGATCGCCGAAGCGTTTGCTAATGCACTCTCCATTGTCTTTCGATCTCCTCTTCAAAATTTAAGAAACCCTAAACCCTAAATTTTCTATTTTTTCCCCTTCTCTTCCTGAGAGATGGATTTAACGAAATCTAAACGCTTGCCGTTTATGGCGGTTTTAGCTTTATTTCGTATCCTGCTACCAAGTCACAGTGGGTTTATATAGGATACGAACCGCTCTTTGTTGGCTTCTAGAATAGAACGAATCAAAAACTGACACGTTTCTAACTGAATGGTATTTCCATCATATAAATTGTTAACAAAAGGTATCTGCCGTACCGCCAAAGGCCACACCTTTTTTCTCTCCTTTGATAATTGCCATAGCAAATCTCAAGAGAAAATCTTCACTTTCAATCCGATCACCGGAACCGCCATTAACTGTACCGTTAACGGCCCCTTCATTGGTGAGGTAAGCTTTTGATTCCTTGATTCATCAAGGTTTTGCTTTACCTTTTCGCTTATTTGTTCGAGAGATTAGAAGCAATTTCTTAGTGAAATAAGCGCAGAATTCTTTCAAATTCCTTCAGAATTCTCTCCATTTAACCCTTGTTTTAAAATTTCATTTCAATTCATCCAAAGAACCTAAACTTCCTCTCCGTGGATGCTTCTGAAGTTTTGTTAAATTTTCGTTTTCACTGCTATTGCTTTTACTTCTTTGTTGTTTGGTGGTAATTTCAGTCTTTGTTTTTTGCTGGAAAAAAAGTGCTTGTTCTTTCTTGATTGATTCAAAAAGTGCCATTGAATTAAGTAACATGGATAAGATTTGGATGTCGTTGAGCTATCGAGTTTTCTTACTGATTTATGATAATTATGTAGATATACATGCTTAATGGCTTTATATTGAGAAAAAACAAGCTGCATTTGACATAAATTTGGAATTTATAAATTAAGATGATTTCAACATGCCTTTTAAGGTATTTCATCATTGTAATGACTTTGGCCATGAATTTGGATTTATTTTGAATTGATCATTCGTCATGGTTTTTTTACATGCATCTATTTCTAGGGGTTGGAGGTATGAACTGGGTTCAACGCAAGGTCTATCTCTACAATGTCAGCTTTGGACTCTACATGTTGGATTGGTGGGAGCGATACCTTTTCAGTATCCTTTTTCACTTGTCTTTTTATCTGAAAAGAGGGTTTGCTTAACCGGTGCCTATTGACGCCAATTAAGGATTATTTGATGCATTATTTTTACTGAATTCAAGAAAAAGTTATTCATTAATTACACGTTTCTCTCCTTTAATATCACGTTAACCAGTGCCTAGTGGCACTAGTTAACATTTCTTCTGAAGAGATTTAATCTGATTAAAGATTTTCGGGATTTGCATGCTGTAATGGTTGTTAAAGTATTTCATTTGGATGACTTTATCAGTATTCATCGTTTACCTAACAAAAGGATGAAACATGGTAATTTTGTGGAACCCTGTGACTGCATTATGCTGAAAATGTTATTCAAGGATATGTCTTGTGTTTTCTAGTATTTTCTGATAAGCTTTGTCATCAACTTAGCTCTGCTAGCTGTTTAATTAAAAAAGTTGAACTCGGAATTTTGAGAAATTTTGTCTTTCTTATCTGTGAGTTTAGAATAGATTCAAAGGACCCTATCAGCTTATTATTTCGTCACACCAGTTTTTATGTCTATGTACCATTATAAAATCCCATTTGTCGGTTCCTAAACCATGGCAGATACGTTGGTGACTGTGTTGATGTGGTTCATCTTCTACAACAGCTCGCGATATGTAACAGAGTTTTTCAAAAGGTGGATCCTTTACCTTGTCCTATTCCTGTGGCTTCATTTCATTGAAATCTTTTTGGTGCGATATGTAGAAAATCTGTTGTCTAGAACTTGGCTTCTCATCCTAATATTCTATGTAATCTTTACCATAATGTACCTTATTTGTCACTAGTATGGATATAAGTTCTCACTCGGTTTAGGAGTTCAGTTCTTCTTCGCATCTTCCTGATTGAATGTAATTCTAAATTTTACTTTGTTTTAATCTTTGCTATTTTGGAAATAATATAGAAAAATAGGGGAACCATGAAAAATTTTATACGTTTGTTAGAGATTATCGAAGCTGGTTGATGCGACCCAAAATATTAGGATTGTAAAATCAAGACTGTAGATGAATTAGAATAAGATATAAGCTAAAATTTCCGTTCTTCATTCCTTCCTCCTTGAAAGTTTTCATACAGTACTTATATCAGGATTGGGAAATTAATGTTTTTTTCCTTGCTGATTGTCTTATGGATGTGTGGATATTGCAAATGATGTTTTGAAATGTAGTTTGAGGTAACATACTGCACGTAGTGATCGTATTAATGTGATATAATTGAAATTCGGAGAGTGCTTTATCGGTAATTTTCTGTATTTGCATTTTGTTGGAAAAACCATGATACTTGTTTGTTTCCTCGACAACTAGTTCAATGGTTAAATCTTATGGATAGTTTGGCGTTGGCCATTATAGCAATTCGGCCTTATTTAATACTACTTTTTTCCTTAAATTTCAGGCATCTATCTAAAGGTTGGGAGTTGTGTTGGCATGACGAATTGCAATGATGATCTGAGCATAAAATTTTTCCTAATTATTCGGTTGAAAATCGAATTTATGGTGGATTTGCTTGCTACATTGTTAGTATGCAGTAAACTGGTGCATGCCTCACCTGTATTCCGCACTATTTTAATCGCCATTACTTGCAAAAAATTGAAGAACGTTGACGCTGTTGTAGTTATCGTTGAGAAAGTGTCCTAATACAAAAATGCTTATGTTCCCACTTAAAACCCATTCAGCATTGAGATTTGCACGGTTATTAAAGGTTAAAAGCTGTGTTTCAGCGCAACCTCAATGCACACACGGTTTTTTAAGATTAAAACTTGCGTTTCACTGCAACCTCAATACCAAATGGTTTAAAACAATTTCGTTTTCGAACCTTAATGTGGCAAATATTGTATTTCTCTTCATATGAGCTTTTAAAACATTGGTTTTACTCTTTCCTTTTGGAATATGCAATGCAGATTATAAAATCTTATATACTCATAGGTATAATAAGACCATCACATGCTCCATTCTACAGAGTCACTTTTTTTTATATATTTTATTTTTGATGTAATTTGTTCTCAAGGCAAATGGTATTATTTTTGCACAGTAATTATTATGAGTCTTTTGGTATTGAAATCAATAGCATGCAATGCATAAACAATTTATCAGATCAGTCGGAGTAATTGAGCTAAAAATCGATAATTTTTTCGATCTAATATAATTAAATCAAAATTTTAATAATTAGTCGAGAATCGATTAAAATGGTAATCGAATCAATTTTAGATATTTAGTATTACTTATTATTAATTGTTAATAAGCTATGGATTTTCAATTTTTTATTTATATTAAATGTCATATTGTTAATTCAAATATATTTTTGATTAAATATTTATTATATTTAATAGTTATTTAATATTAAAATTTTTATATTTAATTTTTTTAAATCTGATTGATTGGATCCATACAGTAAAAAGGTTGACAATTCTATCACTCCAATTATTGATTTTATTTTTTTTTCATTACTAGTATGAAAGTAGGCAAAGATGAAGTAATTATTTAACTCTTGATGTTGATAATATTCCAAAATGGTCACAATTTGTTCATGAATGGAATCAAATTAAATTTGAAAAGTTATTTAAGATTCGTTTGAAAATTTTATTTTATTATTTAAAATATTAAAAAAATATTTTTATAACTAAATTTAGATAAAAAATT
>JBBYHM010000001.1:8905022-8915241 GCA_038381775.1 Adansonia rubrostipa | reverse complement strand
CAACGTAGACACCTAGAGTAGCAAGAATGAGACAATAGAGTTTCTGATTACCCCTCTTGCAATCTCAGGATGCGTGGACTCATTTCAACTCACTTGGTTCGATGTGATTTACCTCCTTACTCGACTGTGACGTTTCATCTGCCGACAAAAGGATGCAAAATTAGGTGCTTAGCATAAGGAGAATGCACAGGATAAATTCATCTTGCTTTTTTCGAGACATCATTTTTGCTTCTTTATAGGTTGTGTAAGTATGTAACAGTTTGCAAACGCTTTTAAGTCTTATCCCACAGCTATGTTCGGAAATACCCTGAAGATTAAGTTAGACAAAAGTCCAAGTTTTTCCACGAAGTTGTTTAATGTTACTTTCAAAGAATAAGCAAAAAGAGGGAGATTATCAGTATTTTCTTTGTGGTGGAGGGGGGTGGGGGAGAAAAATCTACTTTTGTGTAGATATCATTCGTGTATTTTTATAGTGTGTTTTTTAATCATAATCATGTTTGATGTGTAATATAATCTTGTCATTTTCAAAATTACCTATTTATCTTTTGGTCGGGATTTATTTTTGAATTCAAAATATAGTAATCATTTGAGCTATGCCACAAGATTCAAGAGCAAGGCTTAATGCATTTTTACTTCTTTTGGAGCTATTGGCTTTGCAGTTTAGCACAGGAAAAAAACTGTGAAGGGGCTGGTGGTGCAGTGGCACAGTCACAGGCACGTTGGTCTTTGTTTTGTTTGTAAAATTGTCGCCTAAAAAGAATATAAAGGTGAAAGCCCGGTTTGGTCAATTCTTCATGTTGATTTACCTGTCTGTTTGTCTGTCTGTCCGTCAAATTGACATTGCCAAGCAAAAAAGCTGCTGTTTTTTTTTTTTACAATGATTAAAAGTTCTACAAAATTAGGCTTTGTTTTTTATAATTTTGGATTGATCATTGAATTCTGAAAATTGGGAATTTTTCTTTTTGGCAAATTTGAAATGAAATAGTTCTATTTACTTCTGTTAATTCTTCCCACACATGATTATTTCTTGACTAGCAACGTGAAAACCACTACCAGGAAATGGAATCATGAAAATTGAATTTAAATGACTATCCAATCTTAATTAATCAAATTGATTGATTAAACTTGTACTGGGAAAAATAGAAAATTCTTATCTGATGATGAGACGAAAGGAGAAGTGGAAAAGAGAGGGTCCACCAGATAGGGTGCGCTTGTCGTTTTGACTATGACAAACTTGTCGTTTTTATATGTTTTGTTTATAATGGAAAAAAAAAAGTTTGACCTCTTTCTCAACCCCACTTCCAAAATTTTTGTGCCTTAAACCATACATACCCTTACGACCTATCGTCTTCTTCTTCCCTCGCCCATTACATTTTCCTATTTCCTTATTCATCGAAGTAAAGAGGAGAAGAAAAGAGAAGGTAGTAATAGCAGCATAATGGCACTTGGTTCGTATTAACATGTAAAAGCAAGAGCCAAATTGTCTTTCTGTTTTTTTCTTTCAACAAAAAATCTCTAAATTAAAGATTAAAATTCAGATTTCAAACTTATTAAATATCAATTAAGTTAAAATTAAAAGTTCGAATTCGCCAACTTATCTTTTGTTTCATAATTTCTCATCTTCCATCTTGTTTTATCTTCCTACTACCAAAATTGAAGATATTCATAATATTTCCTTAATCAAACCAAACACAACTATAAAACTAATTTATGATATATATATGTATTTATTAATTCGTCCATTAAGCAAAGTCCCACCAAATGTACGATTAATGCAAGTTTTTGTTCTATAAGAATTCATGCTACATTTGATTGTGAAAATTTTTTATTGAGATAAGTTGTATTATATTTATCCAAAAAAAAAGATTTTTTTTTTTTCAAATGGTATATTAAGTTATAAATACTATGAAAAAAACATATGATTAAGTTATCTATTATTGATGGCAACTTATGCCGATTTATTAGACCAATTATTTGAACTCAAGAAAATAGAAAAGTTACAAGACAAAAGAACAATAATAGATCTTTAAAGAAAGCAACGCAAGGCAGTGGGAGTGAAAAATAAAAAGGAAGATAGAAAGAGACCTCAAAAGAAAAGAAAGAAAGAAAGATTGCAGTTTGCGCCTGTTCTTCTACTTCTTCTTTAATGCATTAAAAGCTTCCAGTTTTCAAGGGGGCTTAAGCTTTTATCAATCTCTCTTTGATAATAACTAACTATCTTCTTCTTATACTTCCGTTTTCCGCCATTGGCCGCCGTAAGAAGAAAAAAAAAAGATGGAAAGTTTCGTTCAATGCCAACTGGCTTCGATTTTGTAACGGCGGTGATGGCCTTCTTCTGTGAAAGAATCTGTAGGCGCTTTCTTTTCCCATTCTTTTTTAGTTTGCTTTGTCTCTTTATTTTTCTTCAAAAAAGATGTTTTTTTGTCTTTTTGTGGGAACATTGGTTAAAATCAAAGTTTTAAATCTTTCTGATCTATTCCATTGTTAATGTTTTGTTGAATTATTGTTTTTTTCTCCTGGGTATGGACACCGTTCCTAGTAGATCTGAAGTGATTCTTTTCTTCTATGCAATTTATTCTTTTTCCTTTTCTTCCAATAAAGATTGCTCCTCTTTTTTTTTTTTTTTTTACCATTTTAATGCTAAAAAGTTTAATTTTTTTTCCTGAATAATGCTGAAAATCTAGTTCCACCAAGAGATGAATTTGTAAAATGCAGGACTTGATAGTTAAACTTGATGCTAAAAGTTACTATTTTTGTTCTGTTTAAAATTTACCATTTTTGTTTATATCAAGTTTAGATCATGCTGTATTGTGGTTCCTCCTCCCCCACCCCCCCTTTTTTTTCCTTTTCCTGGCGGTGTGAGTTAATACGTTGATAAATCTCCACTATCATGATTTTTGTTCCCCCCCCCTTCCAACAGAGACACACACACATATAAAGGAGTTTTGTTAGTAACTCTGGTATTTGTTTAGTTTCATATAAAATGCAGGGTTAATAAGCTAGCACTGGAGTTTGTATGCTGCATTTTGTTATTGTTTAACATTTTTTTAACTACTAAGGGTTGTTGAAGCTTTGAGTTGATTCTTATCTGTTTCTCTCTCTCTTTCTTTCCTCGTTGTTAATCTTCATTATTATCTTTTAAACTTGTATAATGTATTATAGCTTCTAAAATGTATAGAAGTCTACAAATATCCACCATTTTTATGTGATCATCCTTTGTCATATGATACAGCAGCTTGTTTCTCCTTGTACTTGACTTGTTCCATACTAGCCAATTGAACTTTCACCTACGCTTCGGACGAGTTTTGATGCTTGAGATTTGTAGTTGAATGTGGGATTTCATATTCCAATCTATGAAACTAAGGGATATCTGAAGTGGTAGTTCGTGACACTTGATATGCTGCCTTTTGTATGCTAAGAGTTGAAAAGATGTTATCTGCTATAATTAGAATGTTTGTTGCAATCCCTTATATGAGATCAATGACTTCTAATAGAACGTCCAAATGCCAACACAAAGATTGCAATTGCTATAATAGATAGTTATGTTTTCTCTAATTCGAACACTGTCCGCTTCTCCCCTCTACGGCTGACCCTCCATCTTCTTCATTTCTGGTGTCCATTGTTCTCTTGTTTTTGTCTCTATCATGATTATGAAATAGTTTTCTTCTAATAAATAGCTAATATTTGCTAATTTACCTCAGGTTGTATAGGCATTAATTGAAGTCTGGTCTTACCTTCGAAGAAATATGGATTTTGACAAACAGAAGAGATGGAAATCTGTAGTGCCACGTATTTTGAAAAACAAATCAGCTTCTCGTTGTTTTTTCCCAAAGGTGAAGCCAACTAGTTTCGATCCAGGCTGTGCACCCGTGTATCTCAATGTATATGACCTAACGCCCATGAATGGTTATTTTTACTGGGCAGGCATTGGTATCTTTCATTCTGGTGTGGAAGGTAGGCTTGATTGCATTTACTTTATGCTTTTGCCCAATTGTTCACTTGGTTTTAAATTTGCATCCGAGAAAGGTTTTGATACTTATTTGTCCTTATCTAGTTTCTGTCTCGTGCAAGCTGATTAATTAAATTGGAAATATAAAGGTAGAAAGGATTGGTAATAGTCCTCGTTATAGCATTTTAAGGCAGCGGTCTTGAGGAGGAACTGTGCGAGGGAGAATAACCTTCTATAGAAATCACAATATCAAGCAACGTACTTAAATTGGATGTGCAAAATATGGACTTGACGGTTCTGGTCTCATTATATTGTTATCTGGATTTTGGGTCTGAGTTTAGTTTCTGCTAACCTAACCCACATGCTATACAGTTCATGGCGTGGAATACGCGTTTGGAGCTCATGACTACCCAACAAGTGGTGTTTTTGAGGTTGAACCACGACAGTGCCCAGGCTTCAAGTTCAGGAAATCCATATTCATTGGGACCACATCATTGGACCCTATCAGAGTAAGGGAATTCATGGAGTGCAACTCAGCAAGGTACCATGGAGATACGTATCACTTGATTGTCAAGAATTGCAACCATTTCTGCAAGGATATTTGTCACAAGCTGACGGGGAAGCATATTCCAAAATGGGTAAATCGACTGGCAAGAATAGGTATTCTTACCACCACTTGCAAAGATTGTAGCGATTGTTGTTATTATATCACTAGCACAAGCATTTTCATACATGTCACATGCTTGTTCTCATGTGCATTTCATTACCCATGCTAACTATCCACAATGATTGGAATAACTTGTTCATCTTTCCTTTGTGTTAGGTTCAATGTGCAACTGCATTCTTCCTGAAGCCCTTAAGACATCCGTTGTGCGGCATGATCCAAATTATCAACCGTATGATAGCGAGAAGAGGAGGCTGAGGTGCGCCTTCAGTTGCCTATCTTCGGTGTCAATGCGGCAGAAGTCTTCATTACTTTTACAATCACCCTTAAGAGGCTGCCTACCACCCTGGGATTCAAAAAAATCAAACAATGTTTTATATTGAAGGAAATGTGAGACAACTGGTTGGGGTTTCAATGATTGAAGATTTGCTTTTGATGTTATTCTCTTGTTTGTGGAGTATGTTGTCAAGTCTGTGACACTAAAATGTGTTGTTAAAATCTCTTTTTAAAAATGCTGATTTCCAAAACAGAAGTCATCAACGATTAGAGTGAGTTGTCTGTTTTGGTCTCTCAGACAATGTAATTGATTTGATTTGTTCAGATCTAGCGAAGGATAAAGGGTTGGGGTTGACACATATCAGCTCCAAAAATGGTGGTTGCAAATTTGCCTAGCCCAAGAATCAACAGAAGACAAAATTGATTGAAACCTTTAAGGCTTTTGGTAAACCGAGAAAAGCGTACCGATGAACGGATTGTTTAAAACTCGCAATTCATGGATATTTACAATGTGCTTACAATGCCAATGACAGTTTGAACACAAATTGATCTCGTATGATACAATAGCTCTTAGCAATTTTGACCCTAAAACTATACATGTATGCTATGTATATTACGTCCAAGACTGAAACCGCCTTGCCTCTCGTCCATGGGCTTACAAATCATTGCTCCTCTTAACGGCAATAGCATTTTAATAGCAAAACATTATGCTCCCTCTACTGAACATGATTAACTCTCTGGATCTCTAGTAACTGAAAATGAATAGACATCAAAAACCTGATTTAAGAAACATGGCAGCTTAGCTTCACGTAAAATATTTCAAATTGATAGACTGTAAAATCTCTTGTTTTGTTTAAGATTTTTATAATTTTACTTTGCTTTTTTTTTTTTTTTTTTTCAAATATTACAGAATCATACAATGGCCATAAAGATGTGGAATCCAAATTAGCTTTGGCAAAACAAACCTGAAGGAACACGAAAGAGGCTTCAGATTTACAGATGCAAGGTTCTATATGCAAGTTTTAAAGGGCACTTAAAATAATTATGTGCATTTTAAGACAAAAAAGCCCAAGATTTGCTTATAGCAGATGATCTGACTTAATCAGTTCCATAAGCACAATTAAATCGAGTGGCCACTCGTTCATGAATAAAGTTTACAATCATTTTCAGTTAAATAAGGAAAAAGAAACCACCCCTTTGGTTTGTCTGTAGTTCAGGAAAATACCAGTGCAAACTAAGAGAACTTAACCGAGACAAGATATTGTTTGGGAGCAAGGCCAAGAAATTATCAATCGTCTTTCTGATGCAAAACACTAGGCAGGCTATTATTACCATTGAGAGCAGTTTGATATATTCGCTTCTCAGCCAGTCCTATATCCGACATTATTAAATTACCCTGCAGCCAAAAAATTAAACAGAAAGTAAACCTCGCATTAACATGAATGATGATTCAAGTAATTGTGTCATAATATTATAAGCCTTGATGGTCTTTTCTTCTGCATATCAGCGACTACTTGACACAAGAAAAATCCAATGTTGCATTAAAGCCAGTGCGTCAGAATTCTAGAACAATCAAAATATGGTATCCGCTAACTGCCAATGGAGTTAAATTTATCTTTAACTGGTTAGGATAGATATTTTCTTGGAAGGCCCTAGTTTATTTTTTAGTGTAACCAAGGAGAGGTGATGATAAGAGTATCTAAGAAACCCACAAACAACCTGATAAAATTTTATATCTTCCAAAAAGACAATTTGAGATATACATTACCTCACGGGCCATCCATCTTCGGACATTTTTAGCATATAGCTTTGGATCATCCTTCTCTTGTTGTGAGGGGTAGTAGACAGGTAACATTGTTACTTCCATGTGATTTACAAATTGACACAGGAGAAGAACAACATGACGTACCTACAGAGAGCAATACAGAATATTAGCTCCAGCAGGGAAAAAATTGGCATACAACCAATATACAGAAACATTATTCACAACAATTTCAATGTTTTATTCCAAATAATCATCATTCTTAATAACATTTTTCCAATTCTTTCCCCTTTTGATTTATCAAGAAAGTTATTGTCTTCACTCTTTAGCATTTCTTCAGTAAACTTCTCAAATAAAGCCAAGAAAAATTACGGGAACAAGCATTGCTTATTGTAACTTTTATCAGATTAAATACAAATATATTAAGCAAACTTTCAACCATCATTTGAATATTGGTAAAACTAACATAGATATCAACTATCCTGAACAGTTGATTCACATTAAAAACACCTAATAGTGAGACCACAACTTAATAATGACAGAAAGAAGCCAAATTCTCTCATATGCGTGACTTTTCCGATATCCAGTGATCAGTTAGATGTATTAAATAGCTAAGTAACTAAGGGACAAATAAAATTTATTATCAAGATTCACAAAGCCATCTTGAATTTGCTTAAGAAATACTCACCCCTGATATTGTATCCCAGGCTGGACTAAATCTTTTGTATGGGTACCTTAATATAACAGGCATCACGGGTGCTCCAGCCAAAAATACACCAGTCTTGAATGGAAGAAGGTAATCCCCATTTGTTGTCGTTCCTTCTGTTGTCAAGACGAAAATGAATAAAAAAGCTGTTACTAGTTGGGAATTTATAGGCATACAAAATACAGTGGCTTGGGCAACTATGAAGCATCAGCTACATACATACACACCCATAATATTTGGTTACAGCATGCACCATAAACTAAACCATGTGATAAATGTATATAGTGCACCAAAAAGATGACTAGCCTGGAAAAATCATCATTATTGGAGCAGATTTATTTTGGTGAGCTTCACGAACTCTGTCAGTCACAACACCTAAAAAAGAAACCATTTATGCGTGGTACTTTTGATCAATTGTGAGTGGTGAAGAACATTTGACATCGATTGTTTTCCTACCTGCAACACCTTTGAAATCCGATGATTTTGACTCCCGCTGAACATAGACACAACCAAGGCATTTGCTGTAACAAACAAACCAAAATATCATTCTGCACTCCAACCACGACATACAACATAGGGAAAAGATGGAAGTGGTAGGATGCAAAAACAAATGCATGCAAGCAACACACTTTCCAAAATCAATATTTGTAATAAGATATAAACTGCTCACGCTAGACATTGCTGCAACATAGGCTATGAAGCTAGTAGATTAAGAACTTCAATGTAAAGTAAAATAAAATTTTTACCATAACTATATCAAGCTTGAAAGGCAAAAGGAAAAACTTATCAGTTTGATAAGAAAAAAAAAAAACACCAATGATGACAACAAAATTGAGGACTGTTTTGCATCAAACCATGGGAGAAATTTAGGAGATTGAAATAAACTCTCACCTGATGAGGCCAACTAAAGGAATTCTAGCCACGGATCTCTTCACCAATAAAATCCAAGGATTCCAAATGACAAAACCAAATCAGAGACATGTCAGGTAAAGCAGCAACATTTTTACCTTTTTTGCACCGTAATAAAAAAAACTAGAAGAATGGCTAAGTTAACAGACCTTGGCAACAAAGCTAGGAAAGGAAGAGGACATGTGATATAAGATATCTAAATATGACACGTGATTAGATACGATTGCCCCGGGTCGTTCTTGCTCCTCTGATTGATGGGTACCCTGTAGAAATATCAAACACCAAAAATTTAAGGAAAATAATTCATAAAAACGTTGATCAAGCGATTACTTTTTATTTAAATTCCCATAATGAAAGTCGTATAAATTCTCCTTAAAGCTACCAAATTGGAAAATTTAAGGAAAAATTCATAAAAACGTTGATCAAGCAATTACTTTTTACATTAATTCCCATAATTAAGGTTGTATAAATTCTCTTTAAAGCTACCAAATTGGAATATGAGACGATCTCGATAATTGAACTTAAAGAAAAAAGTTGGCATACCTCAGTTTTTGAGTTCTCTTGGGTATTTGCTGAATCTTTCTGAGTTATATTAATCCAATAAAACCCTAACAGAAAAAGCAACGCCCTAGATAGAAACCGACCCGACCGGACAATCACGGCTCGCCTCCACCCGCCCAAGTGTGCATAATTCTCCTGCCCATCCTCCTGATTCGGGGCCGAGAATAGCGTACATATTCTACAAATCAAATAATATAATACAATAAGAGTCATGCCCAAAATGATGCGCAGAGGGAGCAACGTGACGAGGGCGAAGCCGAGCAGGAGTTTCTCCTTTAATGGAAGCTCCCCACGTCCCATGGTACCGTACACGTCGTTCCGAACATAGGCAGCGAATTTCTTCTCGAGCTCCTGGATGTTATCGGCGGATGAGGAGTTGGGTTTAAGGAGGGGGCGGTCGTCTTTGGCTGAGGCATCGTCCTGGGTCAGGTTGGGTTGTTGGGTCTTCGCTGGTTTCGAATTAAGGTCCTTGAGTTCGGATTCCATGTTGCTTGTCGAAACCTAACGATTTGAACAAATTGTGATATAACTAAATCTGGGCGTTTGTTTTTGTTTACAGGTAATTAATAGATCGGACAAACAATCAGGGTTTGTTTAGGAAAGTTTTGTGGAAGACAGCAAAGCTTAGGAAGCAAAAGAAAAGCTTTAGTTAGATCTGGGAAAAGCATCATCATCTCTAAACTCTTATTACTCTCAACGATTTTCTCCTGTCGCGAATGCCTTGCCCAGATTTTACTACTGAGAAGCGGGGAATCAGATGCTCGAAAAAAAAAATTGCAAGAATAAAATATTATTTAGGGAGAGATTTCGAGTTGTAGCGTTCAGGTAGTTGGCTGAGATAGAGATGAAGCCAACAGCCGTTTGATGGACTGCGGATGATGTTGACCGTTCGATTTGATTGTAACAATTAAGTTGGGAGGACATACATGGCACCCACTTTCTTCGAGGCTCCGCTTATTCTACATTTTTTTGGATAAATCCTACTCTTAAAGCCATTGACATTACGACACGTACCTTTTAAAACGGGGGGCTTCGGCTGCCCACTGGTTGAGATAAGGAATTCTTGCCGGAATTGAAATTTAGGTAATTTTTTTTTATAGTTCAATAATTTTTAGCACAATTTTGATAATTTTTTTATATATTTCAAAAATATTTTATGTAATTTTAAGAATTTTTAATTATTATTTATATAATTTTAATAATTTTTAAAATTATTTTAATAACTTTTAATATCATTTTATATAACACTTAATATAATTTTAATAATTTTTATATAATTTTATATTAAAATAAAAAACCATCTAAGATATATGTTTACCAAAAATCTTGAAGCGGCTCAATATTTTCTGTCATTTTCAGACCGCTTCTAGTCTAATTCAGACCGCTTTTGAC
>JBBYHM010000001.1:8877802-8896605 GCA_038381775.1 Adansonia rubrostipa | reverse complement strand
CTCAAAAGAAAAAAGAATTACCATTTCAGTTGGGGCAATTGCCCCCCCCCCCCCGCCCCCCCAAACAACTAGCATATATTGTAAATCCATCCCTGCCATGCCTAACTTGAGAAAATGCAAGTTCAGCTCCAGGTAAAATGCATTTCCAACCGATGATTGATAAAATCTTGGTTTTGCCTTATGATCCCCCCCCCCCAACCCAAAAAAATAAATAAATAAAGAATAGAATCAAACAATGACTATACAGATGGCGAATCCCAAGTTAACTTTGGCCATAAAAACCTGCAGGAACATGAAAGAGATCGTTCAGATTTACAGATGCAGCAGTTCTATGCGCAAGCCTTTTTAAGGGTACTCAACAGTCAACTTATTGTTAATGTTTACTTTTAAAACTATGTTACTTGGACTCGAATGAGTGCTGGATATGGATCATCTGTTATAGTATACTACATACCTATATCCGAATATGTGTCAGACACAAATGTTTGACACGGATACTCTAAGAAAAAAAGAAGAATCCCGTGGCATAGCTTTAAGAAGGGAAAAAAAAAAAAAAGAAAAAAAGCCCATGAGTTGTTTATAGCAGATGATCTGACTAAATCACTTCCATGCATATTAAATCTTGGATCTAATGGTTACACTTTCCATGAATAAAGAAGTTTACAATACAATTAAACATGGCGTCGCTATGAGTTAAGTGGGGGAAGCGAAACCACCCCTTTGATTTGTCTGTGTATTGATGAAAATACCGGTGCAAATTAAGAAACTCAACTGAGATTAGATAACATTTAGGAGCAAGGCCAAGAAATTATGCAAAACACTAGGCAGGCCATTATTACCGTTGAGAGCAGCAAGATATATTCGCTTCTCGGCCAATCCGATATCCGACATTATCAAATTACCCTGCAGGCAAGAAAAACAAACAGAAAGTAGACCTAACGTTAACATGATGGACAATTCAAGTAATAGTTTCATATTTACTGCATATCAAAAGACTTCTGGGCACAAGAAAAATATGATGGTGTTTTAAACCAGTGCTTCAGAAGTCTCGTACAATCAAATATAGTATTTGATAACTGTCAATGGAGCTACCATTTATCTTTAAACAATTAGGTCCCTAGTTTAGCATTTATTCTAACCGTGGAGAGTGATGTAAGAGACATATATAAGAGCACCCACAAATAACATTACGAAATTTTCTCTCTTTCAGTTAAAAAAGCTGATAGTATATACATACCTCGCTGGCCATCAATCTTCGAACATTATTAGCATATAGTTTTGGATCATCCTTCTCTTGCTGTGAGGGGTAGTAGACAGGTAACCAAGTTACCTCCATGTGATTTACAAATTGACACAAAAGAAAAAACACATGACGCACCTACAAGGAACAATATAGAACAGCATTGAAACCAGCAACAAAAAATGTTATAAAACAAATATACTTATCATAAATTATTCGCAACATTTCAATGTCTTCTAGCAGGGACAAATATAATCATACATGTTTTCCAAATAATCATCCATCTTATTAAATTTTTTTTTTCCAATATTCTCCATTTTGATTTATATAGGTAGATTGCTGTCTTCACTCTTTAGCAGTTCTTCTGAAACTTCTTCAATAAACCAAGAAAAATTACAGGAACAACTGACAGTAATTCTTATCAGTTTAATACAAATGTACTAGGCAAACGGCAAACTATTAGTCTAACTAACAAAAATCAGTGTCACTGTAACCATACAGCACATACGATTTGTAATAAAACACCTAATAATGAGAGCACCATCTCATAACTAACAGAAGCAAACCCAAATCTCTCATATGCATTAAATCTTTGATATCCAGTAATCAGTTACAGCCTTACAGGTATTAAACAGCTACTTAATTAAGGACAAAGTACGATTTATTATCAAAAATCATAAATCCATTTTGAAATTTGCTTATGACATACTCACCCCTGATATTGAGTCCCAGGCTGGACTAAATCTTTGGTATGAGTACCTTAATACAACAGGCACTACTGGCGTTCTTGCCAAAAAAGCACCGGTCTTGAATGGAAGGAGGAAATCACCATTTGTTGTTGTTCCTTCTGTTGTCAAGATAAATATGAATCAAGCTGTTAGTAGTTGGGATAGGCATAAGAAATACAAAAGCTTAGGATACTATGAGACATCAGCTAGAGACATACATATATACTGATAAAGTACAGCTAGCACCATTAATTAAACCATGTGATAAATGCATATAGTGGATTAAGACGATGATTAACCTGGAAAGAGCATCATCATAGGAGCAGATTTATTTTGATGCGCTTCACGAACTCTGTCAGTCACAATGCCTGAAAGACAGACCAGTTAAGCATTGTAGCTTTGATCAATAGTAAGTGGTGAAGAACAAGGTTAACATTAACAGTTTTTATACCTGCAACACCTTTGAAGTCTGATGATTTTGACTCTCGCTGAACATAGATACAACCAAGACATTTGCTGTAAGAAACAAGCCAAATATCATTCACCACTCCTATTCAAACTATTTTATTTATACAAGGAACACAACATACAACCTAGAGAAAATATAGAAGTGGTAGGATACATAACACAAACAAAACATATAACCACCAAAACCACATGCATGCACACAACAATCTTTCCAAAAATAAAGATTTCTCTTCAGATATAAACGGGTCACTTGCTAGACATTGATGCAACCTAAGATACAAAGCTCGTATACTAAGAGCTTAAGGGTGAAGTAAAATACAAAACTTTTACCAAAACTATAACACGATGATAAAGGGCAAAAAAGAAAAGAACTTATCAAATTGATAACAAACAAAAATCAATAATGACAACCAACATGCACATTGTTTTGCACCAAACAGCGGTAGAAGTTTAGGAGGATAAAATAAACTCACCTGATGAGACCAACTAAAGGAATTGTACCCACTGATCTCTTCAGCAATAAAATCCACGGATTCCAATTGACAAAAACCAAACAAGAAACATGTCAGTTAAACCAGCAAAGATCTACCTTTTATACCATAATCAATAATCAAAACTAGAAGACTGGCTAAGTTAACAGACCTTGGCAACAAAACTTGGAAAGGAATAGGACATGTGATATAAGATATCCAAATACGAAACGTGATTAGATACAATTGCCCCAGGTCTTTCTTGCTCTTCTGATTGATTGGTACCCTGTAGAAAAATCAAACACCCAAAATAGAAAATTCAGGAAAATGTTGATCAAACAATTACATTTTATGTTAATGTCACCATTGACTTTGTAAGTTTGCGTAATTAAATGCATATGAATTCTCTTTAAAGCTGCCAAATTGAACTACTAAACAATGCTCAATAAGTAAAACCGTACCTCAGTGTTTGAGTTCTCTGGGGTATTTGCTGAATCCTTATGAGTTTCGTTAATCCAATAAAATCCTACCAGAAAAAGCAGCGTCCTAGACAAAAACCGGCCCGACCGGACAATCACGGTTCGCCTCCACTCACCCAAGTGTGCGTAATCCTCCTGCTCTTCCTCCCGATTCGGGGCCGAGAAGAGCGTACAAATCTTACAAATCAACCAATGCACGACCAAAATAGTCATTACCAAAATTATACGTAGAGGAAGCAGCGTGACGACAGCGACGCCCAGCAGTAGTTTCTCTTTCAATGGGAGCTTGCCGCACCCCATGCTACCGTACACGTCGTGGCGAACAAAGGCGGCGAATTTCTTCTCGAGCTCCTGGATGTTCTCGGCGGAAGTTGCATCAGATTCCAGAAGAGGACGGTCGTCTTTGGTGGAGGCATCGTCGTGGGTCGGGTCTGGTTGTTGGGTCTTGGCCGGTTTTGAATTAAGGTCCTTGAGCTCGGATTCCATGTCGCTTCTGCAAACCTAATGATTTAGAAAAACAGGGTCGCCTTAATAATTTTTATTTTTATTATAAAAAAAATTTGATGGCTCTATTCCAAGATAATAACTGGATTGGATAGGGAATTAGGGTTTGGTTGTAAATGTTTGGTGAAGCAAGCTTTTGTTAGATCTGGGAAGAACGACATCTTTTGTTTCTTCTGCTATCTTCCACCATTACCTCTCGTGGAGGCCACGCTTAACACAGGGAATCAGATTCGCGAAAATTGAAAAAATAAAAAACTATAATTGAAAAGAAAGTTATTATTATTATTATTATTATTATTATTATTATATTGTTCAGATAAAGATGCAAGCCAACAGCCGGTTGATGGAACGCCGTGATGTAAATTTGAGCGTTCGATTTGATTCCCATATTGGTGGGACCGCCTGCTCTTTTAGATTATAGATAATCTTACTCCTAAGGTCGATGACAGTGCGACAAGTGTTGTTAACTGGTGCGCTTGACATTTTGATGGGGCTGTTCCATGATTCCATCAACGGCCCACTGGTCCAAATAAAGATTTTATTGCCGGAGTTGGAGCCGCCGACGTATCGATTCGGCTTCCATTCTCCACCATTTTTTATTTGTGCTATGTTTTGATTATGATTGTCGATTTGCATATTTATTTTTATTTTTTTCCTATTTTAAGTTTAATAAACTTAATTGAAGTCAGAGATATGGACCCAATTAAGGATAAAATTGAGCAAAGTCAATGTCAAGTAGTAAGCAGTTTAAGTTTTAAGCTGTAGTTGGCTCGATTGAATTTTTATTTTTAATTTTAAATTTAAATAAAAATTAAATTATTTGAATTTGTTTGATTTTTAAATTTTATTTTAAATTTAATTATTTATAGTTAAATTTTAATTAAAATTTTTTATTACTAATTAAAAATAACAAAAATTATTAAATATAAAAAATTTTGATTAAACTGGTAAGTTATTCAAATTAAAATAATTGAATTCAACTGATTTAATAACTCAAATTGTTTGAACTTAAACTTATATTGATAATAACCAAATCAAATTTAAAATATTTTAAATAAATTCAAATAACCTACTAACATAATTTTATACCACTTACACATCAAAAGCAAAGACTTCCTTCTACGTGCCAGCAACATACGTTCTTGTCTCTTTTAACTTCAAGAATCAAAATCAGGGCTTGACTTGCAAAGACTTTGAAGGTTTTTCTTTCTTCTCCCCTCCCAAAAAAAAAAAATAAAAAAGGTCGAGAGGTAGCATTACCAAGAAAGATTTAAAGTAACATTTCATGCATTACTTCTCATAGGATTGGGTTGTTAACCCAAAGTTGAGCAAGATGGAATATTTAAGCTAAAGGCCCAATCATGAGTAAATCTTGGGCTAAGGACATCTTAATGCCCAGATTTAATAATCGAGCATATGGACATGGCCCGAACAACACCCTATTTCTAACACTTGTCTCCGTTAATATCGGAACCTTTAAAACGATGTGATTGGATCACTCCGTTTTCTGGTGAGTTTAAAGAACTTTTATTAAATTACATAGTGCTTTGACAATGACACCAAAGTGTCAAATATGAGAATACATATCTTAATCATATTCAAATAAATATCAAACATAAATGCGAATCATTCGGATAAGGAGAATAATATATTAACATTGTTGTTTCTAGGTGGCGCTGCTAACCAGGCTGCCCTGTTGAGAAATGTTAATTACCAACTTTGTTTGTTTGGAAATTGCCCCCACATGAGCTTTTTGTTATTGAATTAGCCTACGTTACTCGAACTCAACTTAGATATGAGTGTCGGATATGATTAAAAGTTTGATCTTGTTTAGTGACTAAGAAACGAAATGCAAGCCTTTTTCGGTTTTTAGAAAGAGTTGAAGGCTTGGAATGGTCATAGAATAATGCTACTGAGTACTTATAGAACCAATTGTTGCTTTGAGCATCATGGAGGACCGCAGAGTAGCATCAGCAATGCTTGCCAAAAATCAATTGAGTACTAACTGAACTATATCATAGCCTTTTCTATTACATTTGATGCTATTTTATGATTAATTTTCGTCGTACGTAATGCAACAGCTTTGATTCCATTAACTTTCCAAGGTTTTTGAAGTTTTTAACAATTAACAGTTGGTGCATATGTGTTTCATTCTTACTTCGGTTCATCACTGGCCCGACTTCGATCTTGTCGTTAGCTAAAATTAAATTTACAATTTCATCTTTTGGGCAGGCTCTCTGTGTTCTTTCCATAACGAAGAGTGGGGTGTTCCAGTTCACGATGACCGGAAGCTGTTCGAGCTACTTGTCTTTTCATGAGCCTTGGCTCAGGTGGTCAACAATTCTCAGTAAGAGACATACTCAGGTATTGTCTCATTGATTCAAAAGTAATAAACTATAAATGATATCGTAAAAAAGGAGAAGAATGAACTCGATGAGTGTGCATTTCGCCAAGGAGAACATGTTGTCGATGAATACAGCTTTCCGAAACAGAGCTCCGCGTGGTACCGGAGAATGCAAAACAGGTGATAAAGGTAATTTATCTTGTTATCTGAACCAGGGAAAAAGAGGGGAAAATTTAAGCAATCTTTTAGGTCATCGCATCAAGTCTTTCATCCTTCGTTGTATTGGTGTATGCCAGTGACGTAGTCGTATGGTAAAGACTTGAAAAGGCAATTTAAAGCATTTTGAATGCTTATTATACATCTTGTGTACGTTCAAAAAATAAAAATATATTACCCTTAAACCCTAGTTTCATCTGATATTACAGCGAGTATCGATATGGATGATGGTGCTAATTTGCTGCATCTGCGAACTTAAAGCGCGTAACGTTGCCTATGGCAGCTAAAGACAATATATCCTTGTATGCTAAAAGCCCTGTGATTTGTTAAAACATTGCAGGTTCAGTAGGAATTTGGTTCTTTCAGCAGCTACTGCTAGGGGATTTGTAAACCACAACCAATTAAGAAATGGGTTCCGTTATGCACGTCAAGTACCAGTTAAGACTCCGAAAGCTGTAACTCATGAGCAAGGATATGATGCTGAGAGGCTTCCATTGCGTGGGACCTACGGTTGTTTATTCATTCATGCAGCCGAACGGAATAATTAACGATCATCTTGTCACGTGCTTCAGATACGAAGAATGAAATGCCAATGTCAAAAAACAGAAAGGGTAAATAAAGATCCGGACAACTCGTGCTTAACTCGCTAGTGCCACGATCCTTTTTCTCGACTATTCAACAATCAGACAGATCATAGTAATGAGAAGATTGTAGCCCGTGAACGAAGGCAAGATGTTTCGAAACATCGGTCTGTATTTCCCTCGCCTTATCATCGAACTTGCCAGTAAGTCTTTGTACAATCAAAGAATTCTTGTCGGATGCTTCCTGGTTCGAGATGCTAATAATGCTTCCTTGTATTTTCCATACTCTTTGTATATCATTTGTAAACATTACCTTAAACCCTGCTGTTTTTCATCATCCGGTTATTGTTATAATTGAAGTTCGATCGTCATAGAAATTTTTTGTATTTCTTTTTACTTATTTTCTTGCCACTTATCTTGTTCACTATTTTTTAGACTTATTCACAGAAGGATAGCTCATTTGACTTGTATTATATTGGACTTTGATAAGGGATTTAGTAATTCAATTCGATTTAAATTATTATTTATATAATAATAAAATTTTTATTTAAATTTAATTATAAATATTAATAATATTTTTAATATATTCAATAATGAAATGAACATTTAAACTTATCTAGACCTAAATATCAATCCGATCTACCTATAACTTAACTAGTCTTTAAAATTTAAAGATGCTCCTATAATTGATTAAATTAAATTTAAAAATATATCGTCATCGTCGTCATCATCAATGAAACGGGTTTTGTACCACAAAATTTGGGCCTACTATTGAGAGTGGCATGCAAGTAAAAGTATTCATGAATAAAGCTGTATCAGATCTAAGTATAATATTAATATTAAATATACTTGTTTAAATTTGGCTCAGAATATGTATTTTAAATTTTGTTGAAACCTACCTTTATTATAAATGGACAATCTAAACTCATTTAAATCTGTCTGTATTATATTTTTTATAATTTTTTTAAAATATTTATTTTTTAAAATTTAATTTTTATTAATTTAATATTTTTTATTAAGTTTAAAGCTATAACTAATTTAACTTAGTTTTTTATGTTTACACGATAAAATTATATATATATTTTTTATAATAAAAATTACATAACATATAAATTATAAAATTAATATATATTATGTAATAGTAAAATGGTAGAACCGGGTCAGGTTTAAGCTTTGAAAGTTAAAGCTAAGATTCGATTAATTTTTCAATTAGACTTAATTTTTTTATCCAAACTTATCTTTTAAATTTAATATCTTATTCAGATTTCTTAAATATAAAATATTCTTTTAAATTTAAATAAATAACTTGACTTTTGAGTTACTAAGCAAGGTCTTGTTTTTTATTTTTTTATTTAATAATAATAATAATAATAATAGTGAACCTAACAAAGTCAATGGGACAGCAGTTGTACAACGCGGACCGTTTACGCATTCAACATTCTAACGCCGTTAACTACCGACCCAAACACGAGCGCGGAATCTGGTTAACAGGTCAACAACGAGTCAAAAGAAATTAACCAACAGATTGGCGCCATGTGGAGGATTACCATTCCCCCTCCCTCAAACTCCTAGCGTTACGCACATAGGAAACAGGAATGATAGGAATCTCTCCGCTGTAAACGCGTCAATGAATAAATAAATAAATAATAAACACTCCAAAGTTTGTTTTGCTGTGATCTTCGATTTTTTTTTTTTCGATTTGACTTTTTTGGATCGATCGATTTTGCCTAATCGATCGGTCCTTGTATACCTCCTCAATCTCTTTGAAGGTTAGTAATTTCTTATTTTTCTTCTCCTTTTTTTTTATATTTTTTAAATGCTGGATTTGTTTACTTCATTTTTCATTGTTTTATAATGATACCGTTGAATCCTGATGCGATATTCAAAATTTTCTCTTTGATTAATCGTTATAAATCATGTTTTTTTTTATAATTAGTTATGTTTATTTTCATAAGAGGTATGAGGTTATGTAGTTTCTTAAAATTCAAATGAATCTTAGAGGCTTTGATGATGCTTTTAAGAAATCCTCCAATTTTTAAGAAAATTTAGTTATTTTGTATTCTTAGATTGATTTAAAATTTTCTGGTGAAACTGGGACTGGTTTATGTTTGGTGTTTATTTTCGTTTCAATTTGATTTTTTTTATAGGAATCTGAGGGTTTTGGAAGTCTAAGAAATGGCAAGTGGTTTTGGGGAATCCGCGAGCCATTCGCCCCAAAATCCATCTTGCTCTAGCAACAATGCTAATGGTGATGCTGGTAATTTTGAGTGCAACATCTGCTTTGACTTAGCTCAAGACCCCATTGTCACTTTATGTGGTCATCTTTTCTGCTGGCCTTGCCTTTACAAATGGCTTCATGATCATTCCCGTTCTCATGAATGTCCTGTTTGTAAGGCCCTTATTGAGGAAGAAAAATTGGTCCCTTTGTATGGAAGGGGAAAATCATCTAGTGATCCTAGGTCGAAATCTATCCCAGGTGTTAGTATTCCGAATCGTCCAGCTGGACAGAGACCTGAAACAGCTCCTCCACCAGAACCAAATCAGTTTCCCCAAAATGGGTTTGGGTTCATGGGAGGCTTGGGAGGTTTGGGAGGTTTTGCACCAATGGCATCGGCTAGGTTTGGGAATTTCACGCTGTCTGCGGCCTTTGGTGGTCTTATCCCATCATTATCTAACCTTCAGGTCCATGGGTTTCCTGATGCGGCTACGTTTGGTCCAGCTGCTGGGTTTCCATATGGGTTTTCAAATTCATATCATGGTGGCCATGCTCATGGATATCATCACCATCACCACCATCATCATCACCATCGTACTGCTCAAGGCCAGCAGGATCATTATCTGAAGATGCTGTTTCTGTTTATCATTGTTTGTGTCGTCTTTGCAATGGTTTATCAATAGACCAAGTTTGCTATCAGAGCATAAATTGCTAATTGAGTGTCAATCCAATGTCTTGTGTAAATCTAAGAATGCATTTTCTTTTCTTTTTTTTTTTTTGCTTGGTGATTAGGGAATTATTTACTACTTCGAATTTTAATTTTTTTTTTTTCATTTGATGGTTGTCATTAATATGTCGAATGCTGGTCGTTTGCTTTAGTATTTATGAATTGGAAAATCTTTTGATCTACCCCATCGTTGAAATGCATTATTGTGTTTTAGCAACTGCAGTATCCTTTAGTTCGCTAGTTTAGCTTTTTTTTCTTCCGTTTTTTGTCTTGCCTTTTTTATAATGGTTTCAGCGAAATTCTTGAGATATGAGAGCAATGTCATGTATTTTCATCTTAATTATCTTAATTCTAGTCATAATATCGTCAAGTATTAGGGAAACATAAAATGAGTAGTATTTTATGTGCCTAGCTATTTTGTAAATTAAAACTTCTTGCAATTTGAATAGATTTGTTTTGGCCTTCTATATTCATGGTTACCTTTTAATTCCTTAGTACATGAGAGGGGATAATTGAGTTGGATTAGATGGCTGCTCAAATAGTGGAAGTGTATGGAGTTGTTTCTCTCTACAGTCAAAGCTCTATTTTATGCATTTGCCATAACCAATAACCATTCTCAAAGTTCTGTTTCCACTACCCTTTCCCCTCTCATTCGAGACTTTATGAGCAAAGGATTTTATTTATGCAGTAATATTAAATAGTCCACTTTCGGGGTCTGAGATACAGAACAATTCTTGTGCTTGCTTAGCTGTTTATTTAAGTAACCAAATGTTTCTATTCTTTAGTGATTATAGATCATGACATAGCTCGAGTTTGCTACCCAGGTTGTTATTCTAGTGCTAATTGTGCATGGACTATGAATATCAACTTGGGAGATAGATAAAACAGTGATTGCTTTGTTTTGTTTGGTTAATTGGACTTGTGACTCTCATTGTTGATTCCAGCTTATTATTTGTTTATTGAATTATTAAATTTGCTAAGGGAGGTTTCTTTTAATTGAATTTGTTTGTTGAAGCAAATTGGCTTATATAGCTTTTCTTTATGTCAGAATTGTGGTGTTATTTTCTATTTTAAACATAAGGAGCATTTTTTATGGTAAATGTCGAAAACTGTTGTTCGTTGTGCTGACAATACGTATTGGCTTGCTAGCTTCTTTTTGCCTCTATCTCTATGTCAGTCCATAACTACTCATTAGCAAAACATAGAACTGTATATACAATATGGGCAGCTGCCCCTTAGAACTATTAAGTTAGAATCAATAGTTTTATTGCAATGGATGATGGTGTGTGTATGACGTTCCCTGTTGTCAGTGCTCTGCTGGTTAGAACATAGAACCCAACCATTTCGAAAAGGTAAGAACCACCTTTTTATGCATGCTTTCCGGTATTGTGCACACACAGCACGCTATAGCTATTTGTTTATGTTGGTTTTTTGGTACTAGAAAGGATCTATATGTCAAAATGATGGTGGAGTCTTGTGTTGGTTTTATCCTAGAACTACTATCAGACAACCATCACATGATTTGGCTATCCTCTATAGACAGTGATTCTATTGCAAATGTTATTTGTATCCATTATACTTGTGGGCTTGAATTGTTGCTATATGTTTCTTTTATGACCTTCTTTTGATCAGCCTCCTAGAGTGATCTGATCCACTAGTTTCCAGATTTTCTTGTTGAATGTTGTGGCCCTCTAGTTCATAGCACTAAGCTTTAAGCACATAGGCTGCTCGGCCAGGAATTCGAGGCCTGGTGAACGTGCAGATTTGAAAGCTTTGGCCTCATATCAGGTAATTTCATTTTTCCTTCTATTAGTTTCATCGAATAGGCATCAGCACAGTTAATATGCAAAATTGTTTAGAAGATCGGTGGCATCTTCATAGATGACAATTACAGAATTATGGGGTTGATTATTGTTTGACGTTATTTTCCTTATTCATATGTTTAATAACAAAATGTTCCTAGCCCTTAGTTTGTGGTTTTGTATTTCTGAATTAGACATTATGTTTCTCTCTTTCATCATGCAATATTCTCACTTGTTGAGGCGCACATGGCACGAACACCGGCAGCAGTTAATTGTGCTTTACGAGGTGTCCATAGGGTCAGACAGGCTGCTCTTGGTGTGTTCCAGTCTTTCTAGTCTTAAGTGACTATCACTTTCTTTAAATCAAACATGTCACGGTTCTTCCCCTCTGACAAACTATCGAGAACTTTTTTTGCCTAGCTAATTGTCTGCTGAAATGGATAAGCTATGATCTATGCTTACGAACTATATGGCATATTTAATGTGGTGGACTCTACCACACTACCCCATCCCTCATCTGGCTTTTTCATTTTGAAATCCAAACTCCAAATTTGTTGGCAGCTGTTAAAAGTGACTACATGAATGAATTGGTCTAAACTCTGGGTTCTTCGTTTGTTATGTTAAGTTAATGAATGCAGATTTATAAATTTATCCAAAATAGAATTTAGGGCATTTATATTATTCATTTGATTTGTGTTTTATCCAAAGGGGTGTAGCATGAGTAGTAGGGCATACTTATGTCCACTGAGGAGAACTAAAGTTCGATTATGTGTAAGCACTCTTGGGAATGGGCAGTCATAGATCCTTAAATAGGATTAGGTTCAGACTGTAAAACGGACAAAGATACCTGAATAAAAAACCAAAAGATTCACAGCTGTCCAATGACTTCAAACAGAATAGATTTCTTATTTCCAATTTTAAAAATCTAATCTAAGAATGATAAAACTTTTTCAATGTTTTCCCATTAGTGCATGATTGCTGATATGTAGCTTTTAAAGGCAAATAGTAGATCCATTTAGCAACTTGTTGTGAGTGGTGGGTTATATATATATATATATATATATAGATAGATAGAGAGAGAGAGAGAGAGAGAGAGAGAGAGAGTAAGGATCAAACGAAATTGCCACAAGAAGAAGGTAGTTTCAGACAGGGCTGATAGCCTGATACCATTGTCCCTTGTTGATAGGTTTTGGTTTCATGCATTGTTGTTTCTAAACTAGTAACTAATCAGCCAGTCTACGAGTGTTTTGAAACATGTTTGAACATAACTAGCCAATTTTACCAACATACGGAGCTTTTCTGGTAGGATGGAAAAAAATTTGAAAAGATAGAAAATTAAAAGAGGAAAAAATAATAAAAAGATAGAAAACATATATTCTCTTTCCATTGTTGTGCTTGGTAGGAAAGATAGAAAAGTAGGAAGAGAAAAATAATTTTATTTTCTCTCATTACTTGGTATAATTAAAAAATGGGAGGAAAGAAAATAAAAAATATATTGTTTTATCATTATACTCTTTAAAAGTTAAGATGAAAGAATAAAATTAAAAGAAATATGAGTAATTTTATAAATGTGCACATTCGACATACATAGCTTTTATTTTTTTAATTTAAAGTAATTTATTTTTATTAATAATTGTAAAAATAATAGTTTTCTTTATTTTTTTCAATCAAGTATACTCAAGATTTTTTTTTTTATTTTTTTGGTTTCTTTTTATTTTTTTTTATAACTAAGCACACTTGTAGTACTCGCAAATCTGTTTGTAAGTACATTAAAGTTCGAATTTTCAGGTATAATCGAATCTCCTTTTATCAAAACTCGTTCAACCCAGAATCGACATAGGTATCGGATCATCCCTTAGAAACTCAAACTTCGATGTACCTCAAAACGTTTTTCATGCCTAATCAGTTCAATTCATAGCCTTCAAACAGTTCCTTGGACTCACCGGTTTCACCTCCTTAAAGATATCACATCAAAAATTGGGAAATTAGTTTAAAATATACCTATAAACTATTCAAAGTTTTAACTAAGTTTTCCATATAGGAATATAGAACATACTTTGATTACTCCTATATAAAACTCTGAAAGATCTTTTCCAACCACTTGAAAGCATTTCATCATACTTCTAAAATGAAAGTTGTAAGCCCAAATACTAGTAACCATAATAATAATAATAATAATAATAATAATAATAATAATAATAAATTTACTAAAAAGGATTTATCACTGTCTTGGCCTTAGCTGCCAATGCCGCCGCCGTGGCCAATAACACAGCAATTCAAGGAAGCCTCGGAATTCTACAACTCTCCAGATTGCCCAGTGATAATCGATGAATATGACTCGGTGAATCCTCGATCTTATGCTCGGATCCTGCTATTCATGCCGCAATGACCCTAGACGCATCTTACATCCGGGGATCCATGGCCGCCATCTTTCGGTGCTTCAACGTTCATCTTGTCCCCAGAATATTGCTTTCCATTTCGTCGCCTCCGCCACCGCCAACTCGTCGCTTTTACGCGCCACCATATCCTCCTCCTTCCCTTACCTCCATTTCAATGTCTACCCTTTCTATGACTTCCATGTTTCTCGCCTAATTTCCACCTCAATCCGTTCAGCTTTAGATTGCCCTTTGAACTACGCTCGAAACTACTTAGCTAATCTCGTTCCTCCATGCGTCCGCCGAGTCTTGTACCTTGATTCCGACCTGGTTCTCGTCGACGACATAGCTAAAGTCGCCGCAACTCATCTCGTAAACAACTCAGTCTTGGCTGCACCAGAATATTGCAATGCAAATTTTACCTCCAACTTCACTCCAACATTCTGGTTGAACCCTTCTTTATCCTTAACTTTTTCGAACCGAAAAGCTTGTTACTTCAAAACTGGAGTAATGGTGATCGACCTTGATCGATGCCCAGAAGGAGATTACACAACGAAGATTGAAGAATGGATGGAGTTTCAAAAAAGAATGAGAATTTACGGGTCGGGTTTTTTGTCACCATTTTTATTAGTTTTCGCCGGAAACATAGTTCCGGTCGATCATCGGTGGAATCAACATGGCCTTATCGGTGATAATTTTAGAGGTTTATGCAGAGATTTGCATCCTGGTCCCGTTAGTCTTTTACACTGGAGTGGAAAAGGGAAGACATCGGTGAGGCTTGATTCTAACAAGCCATGCCCTTTGGACACTTCATGGACCTAATGATCTCTTGCAAACTCCATTTGCATTGGATTCTTGATGGGAAAAATTTTGCTTGATGGATTACATTGGTCAACCATCTTTCTGGGCAAGTGTTTTTTTGCTGAAAAACTGACAGAATCATAAAGAAAATGGTAGATTCTGTGAAGTTTTAAGCTGAAAGATCAATGATGGAACTCCAGGAAGAGGAGCAATGGCGGAAATTTAAGTTGTTTCCTTTAGATTACATTATACTTCATTTAATTTTTCTTTTTTTATTTTGGCAAGATTACTAAGATTTTAATTTTAATTCTATTCAGAACATTTATTAAAACAATTAAATTCATATTTTAAAGCATGTAGTAATAAATTATTATTTTCATTTTCTAGAAACATTAAAGGAAGTGGTTGGAAAATATGGTTAAAAATATTGCATACCAATTATGTAAAAAAATAAAAATACTTATAATTAATTAATTTCATTTTTACTAATTGTTTTGAACTTTTTTTTTTTAACTTTTACCATCATTTTCATATTATAATTATAATATGAAATTAAATTTTGTAAGAGTAAGTTTTATAATTTTTTTCTCAAAAAAAAATTTGTTAATCCATTTTAAAAAATAATAATTAAGATTTGATTAGTTTAACCAAATTAAGTCACAAATCTGAACAAATAAATTGAGAGATAATATAGAATAAAAAGGAAGTAAAATCTTTTCCATGTTCTTATCCAAAAGTTTTTTTTTTTTCTTTATGCTGATAATAGTTACTTAATTTGTATAAATATATCATATTACAAGTGGATTATAATAAAAAATTATAATACAATACAAAATATATAAATTATCGTATTTTACAAAAAATGAGAAATATTAGTACAATTAAAAATAATAAAATAAAATAAAAATGTCAATAAATTAATATATTTTTATGAGAAAGAATAAATTGTATTTACGTATTTTCAATCGTATTATGTTTATCAACATTACAAACATAATAAAATCGATTCAAAATTGAACAGATATGCTTGGTGTCATTTGTAAGTTTATTCTATTTTGGATAGATTTTTGATCTATTGATTTAAAAAAATTATTGCATTTATACATAAATTATTTTTCTTTTAAAATAAAATCGATTAAATAATTTCATGACAACTTATTACAAAAACTGAGTTAAATTTCAGACTTATTAATAAATAATAGCATAAATCAATCAAATTAAACTCAAACTCGGATTTTTCTTTTTTCGGCGAAAGGGAAATTAAAAAAAAAAAAAAAAAAGATTGGCATTGACAGAAAAATATGATTCTAAGTGCTTAGGGCTTTGGTTTTAATGGGGAAAGACGAAGTTCTTTTAATTTTTTTAACTATTTGAAAGAATAGTGTGAAACGTGTTTTAAGAATTTGGGATTTTTCAGTAAGGGAATCTCCCAGTCATCCGAATATGCTCAAGGGTTCTTCCAAGACCATACTTGTAAACAGCCTGATGGCCTGCTCTAAAACCATCACCATATACAGGGGAAGTGTCTGATTCAATTTGATGCTTGAAGAACTCCCCGAGCTTCTTCTCGAATTCGGGTCTTTTACCTTCTCTTAATCTACTAGAAACCGAGGATGATGTCGATGCAACATTGCTGCTGCTCCAAGAAGAAGAAGGATCGAGCTGCCTAGATATCCACATGTGCGCTAACACCTGACAAATACCTTCCTCGACGTCCTGACTAAGCGTCTGGAAACCTAACAAACAAGCAGCATATCGGTCGATGTCTCCGGATGAGAAAAAGAAACATTATTTTTATTTTTCTCCCTACATATTATGATGGAAACCGAAAAGCACCTTGAAGTCGCATCCATGCATGCATCATCTCATGGGCTAAGATTGATCCAGTCAGTAACCTGCATAAACAAAATTTTCGAATTTTTCCATCAAATACGTCGAACACTGCTTGAAATCGAAGTATCAAGTGCAACATCAAATTTAGCATTGTTTGCTATGAATATGCAAAAAGGGGCACAAAGGTTTCTAGAAATTCGAAAGACCAAGAATAGGCTATTAGGACTAAAATTCTTTCATGCAGTCCCTGGTGACTTCATCCTTTTCGATTTTCCTCTTTTCAATTCACTCCGTGTTTAAACTACAAACATCATGATACCTATAGAACCTTACGGCAACTTTTTATTGATCTTTTTTCCGGGACTACTTGCTCTTCAAGTGTGTTTAAGAATCAAGGCGATCAAGACTTCCAGTCTTAAGTAGTTACGAATATGATTAATCTAATATAGAATTTTTTTTCCACTTTCCCACTCATTATTTCTGCCAATTAACGGGATAAAAAGCATGAAATTGCTATGTCGTGAGCAAGTAATATAAACAGTTCTTTTTTCTGTCCCCTTAATTAAGCAGTACTAGGTCGTTATTTGGATGTCACTGGAAACTGATTCATTATACAGCAACCTATTTATATATATGTAAAAGCAATTATGGAAAATAATACAATACCTTGGCAGGCCATATAAAATGAGAATCGCAGTCACCTCACATCGACGTGTCAATTTATAGGGCTCGGTTATCATGTCCATGGCTTGATTTCCCATCCCAAATCTTGGTCGCCTTCGAATCTGATGATTTCGGGTTGAAGATGGTATAAATCTTTTGAGAAATACAATAACTGTCCAGGAAAATTTTAAACATTAAAGCAAAAGAGAATTTCGAATTTCTTACAGTGCTGACAGTTTGTTCCTCGGAAAGGCAGAGTCCTCTAGTTTCCGGCATATGATAGTGGCCCTGCCGAATAGCAGTCAAGACTGAAAACAGATATTTTGCAAGAACATTGGATAAAGCTAAGAGAACAGTCCTAGAAATTATTTTCAATGTCATCATTTCGGCAGTTTTGCTCTTACATTCTTTTCTCCCTCTCGGGCTTCGTTCAAAGCCTGCCTTTCAACCAGGAGTAATGGAACTTCCTGCTCCACTTTCATATTTAATCCTTCGTAAAACTCTTGTATATCCAGATAAAGGGGTTGGCATTCCTTGGTATCCATAACTGCAGAATCCAGACACTCGAGGCAGAGCTTCCGTCCGTCATCAAGGGCAACATATCCCGTGTCTTGTGGCTGCATACAATAAGCAAAAAGTGTCATGCTTTAAACCTTTTTCTCTTCGTCTTCAGAAATAGTATAGGCAAGATTTTACTTTCAGAAATTTAAATACGCTTATAGAGATATGTTCTGATGTCATCATACTCACCTCCATTCGCTCACAGCTGCAGCATCGTGCAGTACCATCGTGTTCATGGGAAGGGCAGTACTTCTGGATCCAAAAAGGATGTGCCCTATATTCAATAAGACCAGCAGGGTTTGTTGGAATCTGTCGAAAGTACATATGCCAAAAGACAACACCAACTAGCAATGAGCGACATGCAGTAGATTTATTTTCTTCTGTTTCAAAACTACTTAAGAAAACAGTATACAATAGAAGATTCGAACATGATATGCAGACAGAGGTTTCCCATATTTCATAGCTCCTTTCAGAATTCCAAGTTCCCTTGTACTACCTTCCATCATTTAAACTCAGAACTACATCTAACGACATCAACTATGAACTACTCTTCAAACCACCATATCTGCATACTGAGTTACTCAAACTCAGGTGTGAGTGTCTGAAGCAGGTATGTTCAAGTTTTAATTAAGTTTTTCCATGTATTTTGAGGGTCCTAGTAAGGTCATATCCTCGTGCCCATGTTTAAATATGCGAACATGGAGTCAGACATGGGTGCTTCAAGAAAAACAAAGAGTCAGAGCAACACAGTCTACATAAGACTCTCTTACATGGCATTCATTGTTGCTTGTATGAC
>JBBYHM010000001.1:8844011-8875025 GCA_038381775.1 Adansonia rubrostipa | reverse complement strand
TCACATCAACATTAGGCAAAAGATGAAAAAGAAAAAAGGTTACTTGTCTAGGAAGTAAGAAAAATCCTTGATCAGAAGTGCTCATTTACTCCTCAGATTCCTCCAGAGATGCTTCGACACGCAAAAGAACGAAGCCAACTGCAACCCCAACCAGAACAAGCCCGTTCATGATAGCTGCGATCTTGAAAATCTCAGCCGCTGCATCGCATGTCGAGGATAGTGCTCCTCCACCCGCTCTCCCTTTGCCATCAGCCTTCAAGGAGCGGACAACATTGGCAAAGCATTGCTCGGTTCTCGCTGGCACCCCAACGGAAACGACGTTGTTGTGTGCTTTGAGACCTCCATAGGAACTCATTCCTCCAACGTAAACCACTTTGGGCGTTCTCCGTCGGGTTTTGGCACCGCAGCTTACCACCGCGCCGGTGACTGTTGCCGGCGAAAGGATAGCTGAAGTTGTTGCCATGCCGCCTAGCTACGGATCAAGAAGGTATATCACTTTGTCGTACAAAACGAATTCGCTAAACAAAAACCTTAAGGTACTTCCGAGAAAATAAAATGAAACAAACAAATGAAAGGGATTTGGAATTACCTTTGAGTTCGATTCTGCAGGATTTTGCAGGTGGAGAAGGGCAGCAAAACTACAAAACAAAGTACAATAGGGAGGGAAAGTAGTGCTCAGATAAGGATAGCTGGATTATGGTTGGCTGGCGCAAAACGTGAGATGAGGAGATAGGCCCTATACTTAAAGTGAGAAAACTCTTCATGTAATGTGCCTATTGAGATTGGGCCTCTTCTTATGGGAAACTATGGGGTTTTAAAATGTGCTATTATGACATGGATTTAGGTATCAAAACATGGGAAAAATTGTAGAGAACCAAAGAATAGAGGTGAAACAGGCTCCAGAACGTTTGTGGACATATTACTTTCGCTTGTTCAAGGAATAATTTATATTTTGAATAGTTAAATTTAATATTAATTTTAATAATTTTTTAATTTTATTAAATTATATCGTTAAATTTTTATTATTAATAAATTAAATTACATAAGTTAATTTTACGAAGTAATTCTAATGGAAGTTGACTGCTTACATATTTATTTTTTATATCTTATTAAACTAATATCTAGTAGAAATACACCCATATGCATACTGAGTCAAGTTTTTAATTAAAATTACTTAACAAAATTAGCATAAATAATTTAATTCTTTAATAATAACAGTTCAATAATTTAATTTAATAAAATAAAAGATCTGTGACCTATACGAAAATTGATAATAAATTCAATGACTTAAAATATAAATTACTCTTTCAAGTTTGGCTCCAGTATAGATTAGAGAAGAGTTTTGATAAACAGCAATATGGGTTATAATCAAACCACTCTAGCAACAAAGCCTGTGGAACTGCAAATGGATAAGTGACATAATATCATGTTTTAAGTATCAAGATGAAAAGATCCAAGTTGAATATAAAATTATAAACAATCTAAAATGTAATTGATGAAAAGTAATATTATTTAGGGAGAAATACTATACAATGACAACAAAATAGAACTTAGAATCTAATATTAAGTTAATCATCGAATCTAAAACCATTTTATTGTAAGAGACAAAATTCAACTTGAATATAGAGACCGCAAAGAATATAAGATTTAATCGACGTAGAATATCATATAGCTGTAATAGAGTCTCATCACATGTAGACAAAAAGTGACCAATTTGCAAGGAATAACAAGTAAATATGCAACAATAACATACCAATTCAGATATGGTGTTAAACATCTATCTAAAATTAACAAGTGAAAAGGTCACATCACTGACAATCCAATATTTAACCGACCTGGATAACATCACCTTTAACACATTAACCGTATGAACAAACATATAGAATTACAACCTGGTCCAGTTTCCAGTAGGCTACTGGTAAAGCATATTTAACTGCCTTTCTACAACATCTAATAGCTGATGCACCAATAGATGATGCCTCAACTGAGTTACAAGTTCATGTTTTACAGATGCTAAGAGAGATAAGTCTCTCCAAGTATTTTGGGACAACCTTTTAGCACGAGATAGGGTTTACTTGGTTCAAAGGAATTACTGTTTGGAGTACATGAAATATGTTGACATCCAAGATGATTGGTTTTCTTCCCATATTGGCAGGCTCAAATACACAAACATCATGTTCTTCCAAGTTGTTGTCGTGCACAAAATTCCTCCAGCCACCTGAAAGCCCTCCGCAATCACGACTTCTATGATAATAAAAACGGGTCTTCCATGTACGCTTGTTGATACGAAGAATCACATCTGTATTTTCTTTCGAGAGATATTTAGCCACCCATGCAGTAGGGACGGCCTGCATGGACAGGAAAAAATGTAAGACAAATAAACAAGGATGAGCGTTAACATCATCATCTAATTCGATTGGAGAAACAAAGGCATATTTAAAAACCATAAACTACAATCTTTTGCTCATGTTAATAAATACGACAAATAAATGAAAGTTCGTTAAAGACAGTGTCATTGACGAAAGGAAAGCACTACGAAACCAAAAGTTTGATCAAAGTTCAGGGATGAAGTTTACCATATAAAACCGTCTCCCTACATGTGTCGGCTTCATAACTATCATAAAACCTTCTTTGGTTAATGCTTCTTGTGCTTTTATGAGGACATTTGCTTTCTCAGCTTGAGTCACGAGCCTCTTACCCGACGCATGCCAAGGACTAAAGGCTTCTCCATCTATTGTTGTATGTTCAATCTCTGAATCATTTGTATATAAGCGTGGAAAAGAGAGTACAATTATCAGTCACCCACTTTGGGTTTCTAGCAAAGCAACATATAACATTTTACTGTCAGTCATTTATAACAAGAAACATTCCTAAAGTGGGTCTTACAACAACAAGGCACAAGAAAGAATGTCCAATGAATCACCAAGAAGTTCCAGCAAATCATTGCAAAGACCATGCTATCCGAATTACTCATTTTTCCTGAAATACCCATGCTCAACACTTGTGTCCCACACATATTCGGACATTACTAAGGTATAATCTTCAAAATAAATAGAAAATTTTGAAAAAATTGAACTTATTCATGTCAAACATATATTTTTATCTAACACTCTTGCGCCCGAGTAACATTGGCATTTACGATTATATCGCAGAGTCAACTGTAAAAAGTGGGTGGCAGGTTCAACAAACTTGTATCAAAAGTTAAATCTACCATGGAAAGCAGGTTTTATGTATAGAAAAAAGTCTTACAAGTGCTCCTACCAGTTTTGACCTTCACTTTTCCCGCAAAAGTAGAAAGTTCTCTGCCACCAAGGCTCCGCCTCGCATGGATGAACCCAGTAGGCGAACCCACATTTTGCATCTTCTTATTAGTAGCTTCAGAGTTGATGGGTTGTCTTGATGGTGTCCCGTCAACGTCAATATTAGTAGATTTTTCCGGACTGCTTTGAAGACCGCATTGTGAAGAGTTGTGCACAATTTCATCAGGATTTTCGTTAGCCTTTCTTTTTGTTTGGTATCCACTGTCGAATTCTGTATGCACACATTTCCTCACAAAATATGAAGATGCTTTCTCACACAAGCTCTGACCATCAAACATCAGCACATCGAAATGGGACACTCCATTGTACTTGAAGATCAAAAAGTCATTCTCTACCAAAGCATGGTCTTTTACAAAATTTTTCCATCCATCAGCAAATAACAAGTTATCGTCATCAGCTGTCAATCCTACATCCCATACGATACCGCTGGGACCTTTAAGAGTCACAGTTTCCGGAAGCTTTTTCTTCATATTCTTAGCAAACTTTTCTGGTATTTCCTGCAGTTTCATACATCTTTAAAATGTAAGAATCAAAGGGAAAAATAAATAAATAACAAAGGCAGCAAAATTCCTGACTTGTCCAGCAAAGAACAAACCAAAGAAGGGTAAAAAATGATTACTAAAACTTGCCTAATACTCCATGTCAGTTTTACACCAAGATATAAAATGCCATGCAGACTTGGAATAGGATAACAAAATCAGTTTTTATCCCTTCAAATTTGCAGCTTGATTGCTAGAGAACAATTCCAAATGCGTCCAATCACACAAAAAGAAAGTCCGAAAAGGGTTGGTCATTTCTAGGATTTTTTTTTTATTTTTTTGAAATATCCATATTTAACACTTGTATTCAATATATATCTGGACATTAACATGGAAATATAATCACATACTCATGTCTGACGCTAACATCTCAGTCCGTCCGAGTAATATATGTCAGTTTACCTGTCCTACCAAATGTAAAGTCAAGGGATAACAGCATACTTAAATGTTCTTTAAGAAAGCAAAATATACAGCAATCAAGAGACAATGGCAGCACAGGCAGGAGAAAAGGCAGTGTCAAAGACAGAACTTACCAACCGCTGAAGAGAATCACCATGGAGGAATTGAGAGAAATGAATTGACTGAAAATGGGTCCAAAAGATTTCCTCTTCCCAGTTCCTACAATCCTTACATGTATCTTCTCCCATTTGCTTAGAACCAAACAGATCTGCAGCGCCAAAACTCAGATGATTAACAAAACAAAGAAAAAAGTGGAAGATCCATCAAACCAAAAAGGACTGCAAATCTCAAAAAAAAAAAAAAAGCTGAAAAAAAACCCATCATAAAATAGCAAGCAGACTATTAACTTTAATGAAGTTCAGCTAAGAAATAAAAGAAAAAACATAGAGTAGCAAATGGAAAACAAAAAACCCAGAAATTGTAAGTTAATAATTTATCGAAAGTACAATTCACCTACAGCTACAACTTCGGAGATTGAGGAACTGAGCCTTGAGACTGAGTGGAGGACTGCAGTTACTTTGGACAGTAGCCTTAAAGGACAAGCCTTTTGGTTATGGTGGAAAACACCGGGAGCAGTTGGCACTTCCCACGTAGGTTGTGGTGGGGTACTGAAATGAATCTATTGCTGTGGCCTCGAAGACTGGACTCGTTTCCGCAACTCCATTATGTTCGGTCTTTGATCTTGACATGATCGGCAAACACGTGAACATCGTTCTACTCATATTAATATAAATTTAAATGAAATTTTTGATCATTTAAACGAATTTAATCTAATTTAAATTCAATTATAAATAATAAAAATTTTAAAATTTTTAATATTATTTTAAATAATAATATAAACTTTCAAGTAATCTAATCCATGAATATTTATAATGATCAATTTGACCAATTTTATATCGAGTTTAGATACGAAAACATATATGTAACAAAGATTAGTTCAAATTCAATAATTCAAATTTTAAATTTTATTTAATGTAATTTATATCCATAAATAGATAAACTCATTTTTTGAGAGTGATATTATGATTCAAACTCTTATAAATATTATACGAACTTTTAAATTTAGACAAAAAAATACAATGGATTTTATTCCAAATCATGTTTAACAACATTTTACTTTTACTTTCCTTTACAGCAGTAGTAAAATATAATTAGTAAAGATTTGAATGAATGTATTATGCAATTCACATGATTTATAGTTATACGCTTATACAAAGGGATATAATAAAAACATTTAGGGCCAGTTAATTTTGCGAAAAAACAAATCAGATTTCAGATTTATGCATCGTTGAACTTTCCATACTTTTTTTACTCGTGTTCAATATATGTAATCAATGTATATTTGAATTTGAATATAAAATATAATCGTTTATATATAAAATATATATATATATATATATATATATACTTAGATCAATTAAGTGTTCATATTCGACAACATATTGTAAAACCTTTCCAATCCTATTTTGCATTAGAAAATATTTTTAACTCTGAAGCTGACATGCCATTTCAAACCAAACTTTACATGATGCTTAAACAAGACTAATACAACAAAAAGATATTTTTAACAAGAATGGAGAAAAAAAATCCATCCTCTCACAAGCTAAATTACTCTACTCTTCTGACTTTACTTAAAAGTATCCGTGTTCAACGTTTTTGTTTGATTCATATTCAGACATAAAATGTGAGAATATGATCCTCTAAAGAGCTTTCAAATATATAAGTAAAAAACTTTAAAAAATGAACACACCCGTATAAGATATATGCCGATATTCAACATTTACACCCCGAGTCAAAGTAACACCCAGTAGAATACCTTTGCATTCCTTTCCAGTTGGCTTCAGCATCTCCAATCAATTTGGGTTGAAGATATCCTTCTTGGTGGAAGTTGCAAAAAGGGTTAAAAGAAGGGTTCATGTTTACTGGTTTTACTAATTTTCTTTAAATGAAAGCAAAACCTCTATACAAAGCCCTCTCAGACCTAAGCTTCTGAAGTACCTTCAGATATCATGGATAAAACATTAGCTTCAACAAACGATGGATTAAGAAACTTGGCCATAAAGGCCCATGTCTTGTAAACATCTTCAAAGTTTGTCAGGAAACCAAGTGATGCTGTAACAACTTTTACTCGAAAAAATAAGTTTTTACCGTCTTGGCAACCATTAGCCATTGGCTGGCACAGTGTTGAATCTTCATGCTTGAGTTCTCGATGCTGCTGCTTCACGTCATCCACGACTCGTACGTGACTGAGTATGCCAATACCAAGAGAAATACCACTCTTCTCGGCTAGCTGCTGAACGATGTCTGGGTTGATTAGCCTTCCCTGTTTGCTGTCCCAAACGTTAAAGGCTACAGCTGCACCTCTTTCGTATTTGATCTTTGAGCCGTATATTTGCACAAGATGTATTCCCTTACTTTCGTCAGAACTAGGTAGCCGAAGTTGAAGTAATGAAGTAACAAGCCAATTGATCAGGTAACGCAGTCGAAGGGTAGTTTTGTTTAGACCCAACATATTGACATGATCAAGATGCCGGCAAATTATCTCGGGTTCCTTTCTTCTGCACTCTTGTTCATCATCATACTCTTCATCAGTACCAGATTCGTCATCAGCCAAGGTAATCAAAGATATTTCTCCAGGCTCCGAGCAGCTTGGATTTTCGTTCCAGTTGTCTTCCATGTTAAAAGATATTTTGTGACCCATGATTCCCGCTCGATCTTCCTCTTCCAAACCAAAAAATCTTCCATTGGCAAACCGACTCCTTTCCCTGCTCCCCAACAGTCTAAACTCGCCCTCAGTCTCTCTCCTTATGGTACTTTCTTTTCTTTCTTGGTAGATATCAGAGGCCAAGGTGTTCTTGATCGCACCGTTCTTCGGTTTGAATCCATTTACCTTAGAACTCAACATAGAATTAGCCAGTTCCGGCTCATCTCTGGCACCAGATTCTTCTTCAATCTCCCCAAGGAACTGAGAATCTTTATACTTTCCATCATCTCCTGAAGCAGGGTCCATTTCAGCGGGCTGTTCTTCAGGGATATCCTTAAATTGGTCCGACTCATGTGACACTGACAACACGGCTGCATCAAAAGACGACAAAGGATCTTCATGCAATCTCATGTTTATTTTCCTGTCATCATAAATTGGACTGACTGGTATCTTTGAAGTCAGTTTCGGAGACAGCCGCTTATTGTTTCTCTTCCCAGAAAACCATGAGGGTGGCAATGTTGATTCTGTTTTCGTTCTTGTCAGTTCGCCAGAATTATCAGACCCGAATGGAGTTTGACCCAGATCAATCCAGTATGAATTGTCCGATGATTCATCCTCACTGAAAATCGGACTTCTCATGAGATCACCGACTGAAAGATTATCCATTTCCTCAAAAATGGTGCTCGCTCCGTCTCTATCCAAACTATTATCGTGATCCGTCTCACTTTCAAAAACATTCCTGACCTGATTGGAAGTGAAAACACCAGAAAAAGCAGGCATCTGCAATCCACCATTTCTCTCAGGCAATGATTCGTCAATGTGTTGAGCAGTTTCATCTTCAAGTCCAGCTAAAACATCAAGCCCATCCATGGAGTCACTCAGGTACTGTGGATAAACAGGGAGGATCTTCACCATTCCCGACCCAGTACGCCCAAATTGGTTTTGCAAGCTTGCCATCACAGATTTCTTGATCAGAAGGCATCCAAAACCGGTTGGATCACATCCAAACAACCTATAAAATGATGTGATAATAAAATCCGGCCGAAACAAGGACAAGCCAAGCGAATCCATATCCTTGGGACCTAACGACCCAGCGTCAAGCAATACGTGCCAATTGTTTTTTTGGGCAAGGGCCATCCACTGGTAAGAATACTTGGCCCCAGTGACTCTAGACTGAACAGGAAACACAAAAAGACCATTTGCATGGCCTTTCTTCCTCTTTTTCTTCATTGAAATCTGCTTTCTCAGTTCCTTGGAGCAAAGTTTCATGGAGGGCCATTTAAACCAAGCATTGTAAACCTTAGCACCTTTCTCTTTAGCACATTGAGCCATCCAAATCACTGACTGACTATCATGATCAAACATGGTCAACAGTTTTTTATTTGCTTCGAAAGGATAAGCTTCAGCCAGCAATTTAAATGCTGATCCTCTACTAACGGTAAAAACAAGGCCATACTCATTTGCAGGGATGTTTAAATGATCCAAAATCCTAGTCTTTATATCATGTTCTACAGTGCCACTTTCAGCACCTCCATAAAGTGCTTGGTTGCTCAAATTTGCAGTTATTTCAGACAAAGTAAATGTTGATGTATCCCAATAATCTTGAGTTTGATTATAAGAGAATAGCCCGAAACCGCAGTAATCAAGACATACCTTAGTGGAAGATTCAGATAAATGCCCATATTCCTCCACTCTCAGATGGTCAATCATCTCGGTTGCTTGGAACTTGGGGTACACTGTGAGGAACTTAGAGAAGGTCTCATGGAGGTCTGGAATGGAGTTTTCAGAGCTAAAAGTCCGGTCTGCAACAATGGAGGTGGCATTCAAGAACTCACTTTGGGCTCGGAGTCTGGCCAGCGACCTTGATCGTCCAACGTTATTTCCTTCTTGATTCAAAGATGCAGAATCAATATCTTGGGATTTTGCCAGTGACCCATCTTCAGATGCTTCTTCTAGAGCTTCCCTGAGCTTGTTTTCTTGCAATTGGCGTAGCATTGAAGGCTTCCGCTTCACGCTTTCTTTCAAACCAGAACCATTTCTCCTTCTGGTTTTCCTGTTGGCCGCCATTAAAGCTGCACAGTTGGATAACGGTTTCCATAGCCAAAAATGCATGAATGGCCTGACTCTCTTCAATCACTCTCTATCAAAATCTTGCTAAATCTCAACCGAGAACCAAACTTTTAACTCGTCCACTTCAAATAAGCCTTAAAATAAAAGTAAAAACAAGTTTCAAACCACGGCGGAAAAGCAAAAGGGGTAAAATATTTTGTTTCAGAATCAAAGCTTTAGCTTTTTTGAAAACAATTGTAAGCCCCCTTTACTTTATTGCCTAAAAACATTCAAAATAAACTGAAACAAAGATTGTTGAACTAAGACTAAGAACCTTTTTAAGATCAAATAAGAATCAGCTTTAGTAAATTATCCTTCAAGTCCCCATAATTTCAGGGTTCCAATTAAAAACTCAACAACAACTCAAGTCTGTAACCCCACCAAAGATTCGAAACCCAGATTCAAATACATGCCAAGAAAATAATCAAAGCATCAAAAAGGCCAAAACTGGTTCTTGGAACTCATTAAAAAGAGGAAGATAAAATTAAAAACTACCCAAATTTGAAATTTCCCCAAGGATGAGCAAGAAATGATAGGGTAACGCAGACCCTCTCAACAACTGATGGCTCAAGCCTTCGAGAGATCAATTAATTCCCTCATTAACTACAGGCAGTTAAATATAAACAATGCCTGCACTGAAAGCCGCTGCATTTCTCCTTTATCGACCATTATTACGCCTCACCTTGTTCGGTATACCATTTTTGCCCCTCACTCCCATCAACCAGCTCTGCCTCTTTCTTCGAAAGGACAAAAACTCCTTGTAGAGCTCACTCTCTTTCACTGTACCAAATTTCCATTAACACGAAAAGTAGTAATTTTTATTGTAATTAGTGTAATTCTAGCTCTGGGTTTTAATTTCTTTTGTCCAAGATGGAAACTTTCTATAGTAATCTAAGTTGGAAAAATGCCATACGTGCATGCCACCATGTAGGAATTTTTTTGTTACTTTGTTTAATGTTACTGTTTTCTTGTTATTGTGCCAATGACTAACTTCAGATTGTCGAAAACTCATAAGTTTGAATTTTTAAACGTGATATGTCATACTACCCCATCTTTGCAATAATTAAAATTATTCTATCCAAAAACATGATTTAGATTGAATCTTATTACTTACTATTCTCCAAACTCCACCTCTTTAATAATGATTATAACCTAAGTTATTATATATAATAATATCTTAGTTAAATACATTTTTAAGAAAATTTTTATATCAAATTAATTATTCTCTCAAATTAAATATTCATTTTTTTAATAAAATCTTAACTCTTTTTTTATCCATTTTAAATGATCCCAATAATCAACTCTTTTCGGCTAAAAGCAATGGTATTACTATATTTTTCTGCCATTATTAATAAGAATTAAAGGAATTGCTTTTGCTTTTCGTCTTTGTGAAGGGTTTATCTTTTGAACGACCTCGAATTTTCAACCATCCTTTTATTTCAAGGTTGTCTGAAATTACTCAAATAAAAACAAAAAAACTAGTAATTAGATTAACCTAACTGTTCGTTAGTCGACAAGATTCTGTGTCTCCAACCAGACACTTAACATGGGAGTTTGTTTGGCTTTAAAGTTTTTCCCAATCTTTTTAATTTCATCCTTCCCAATTTCAGATTCTTTAGGTTACGGGTTTACTTAATTAGTACTTAGAGGTACTAATTAAAAATTATTTAATTAATAATTTAAGAAATTTTTTTGTATTAATGCATTACTTTAGCTAAATTAAAAAAAAAGTAATTCATTTTTTTTATAAATATTATCTTAACTAATGTCACTAAACTCTTATCAACATTTTTCTTCGTTTATAGCATTTTTTTCTTGTGTCATGTCCTAATCATCTTATTTTTAACATCAATTAGTTTAAATCAGTTTACAATTTTATTTTACGATTTTTATTGAATTAATGGTAATCTTAATCGAATTGAAAAATTTTTATATTCATCCTTAACTCAATTCGGATTGAATGAATAATTAAATCTTTATCCGATTTTGGAAAAACAACACCTTTTTCTTTATGGTAGTTAGAGATTATGACTAAAATTTGTTAAGTAATTAAGGAGGGAAGGGAGGGAATCCTTTTTTTTATAAAGTAATGAAGTTTGCTTTTTCATTTAAAATTTTAGGTGAATCACTTTTTCCAATAAGATGTCAATTTCATTTAAAATTGTATCTTTGCCATAAAACTTCATCAATATCCAAGCCATCGGGCGATTAATTTTTTTTTGACGAAAATTATCTGATAATCGAATATCACATTGTACGTCGATTAATCTGAATTCAAATCAAATAAGATCATAATAAAATTTTCTCACAAAGTATAGTTACTTATTTAATAACTGAAATTCAAAATTTTTAATTAAACTAAAATAATCCTCAACCAATTAATCCACATGTTTAATGATAAATTTTCTTACTTTAATTCTTTGGGATCATGGGACAGTTAGCCATGCAAATGTTAGCAGGTCGATGTCTTCTCTATATCTTTCTTCATGCCAATATTATTTCCATTATTGCTGATAGCATTTGATAGTTTGATAAATATCGTATTTGTATTATTTATTTATATTTTAAAATTTTATATATTTATATATAGATTTTAATGAATTAATAATTTTTATTATATAAGTTTTAATATATATATGTATTCGTTTTGTATTTTTTAATAATTTTTTATGTCAAATTTTTTTTAGTTATTTTCAAAAAATGAAATGTCTTGTCCTTACAATTTAGTTGGCTTGCAATGCATTGAAGGGCAAAACGACTTCTCTTTTCTTTAGCAAACAATCGTTTTGTCTGTATACTTTAGTGTTAAATATAAGTATATATCTAATGTGAATGTATTTGTATTTTCTTTGGGCTTTTTCCATAAATACAATCAAGGAAAATTAGAAAAAAAAAATATGCTGTGAAGATATATACACACACATATTAACAAGATTGAGAACCATATTTCTTGTTCTACACCTTGAATCACATCACTTCATTAGAATGATGTGAAGTTCTTTGGGCTTGGCTTGAGTGTGGCTCTATAGAGACACCAAGCCAAGCCTAACCCAATAATTACTGCACGCTTATGCTGGACCTTGGCCCAATTCAATTCAATTGCCCACAATTGTATTCTACTTATTTTTTTTAATTTCGATTTAATCTAAATAATTTATATAATTATTTTTAAAAAATAGTATTTAATAAATTTGAGATTAAATTTCAATGAATGTAGCAGAAAGCAGGTGCCACACCCACCAAATAGACTTGAATTTTTATGGTTTCATACTCAAATAAATCCCTATTTAAAAAGAAAAATCGATTTATATAAGAGTTTATTTAAATATAAATTAAAAGTTAAGAGTTTATTTAAGTATAAATTAAACATTAAAAGTTTATTTGCTTGTAAATTAAAAAAATTAAGATTTTATTTATGTAATAAAAATATATAAATTTATTTAGATAAATAGGTCAAATTTAGTGATTTTCTTTTGGTTATTTTAGCTTATGAATCAAATTTAGGCAAAAGTTCACTACCATTCGCAAATTACCTTTGAAAAATAACCAACATGTTTGCAATGGTGCAAAGTTAGAACATCAAAAGGAAAACTTGTGGTGATTGGCAGCCAAGAAAAACCAAAAATAGAGATTTTTGCAAAGAAAGCGAGATTTTTGCTATGCCTCTCAATTGCCCTTTAACACGTCTGGTTTCTTTCTTCCAATAAAATATCTTTCATTCTTTTCACATCATTTTTTAATTAATGCAATTCTTATGAGCAGCCTTGGGTTGGTCCAAGGTATGATGGGCATGAAATCACTGGCATTTTTGCGGAAGTCCTCGGGCTGCAGGTTCCTGGTGGTTCTTATTATCTCTTCTCTCTCCTTATCATCTATCTCTTGTGCTTTATCCGATTCCGAAATCGCATCCATCGCTCGTCGCCAACTCTCAGCTCTTCCTGAGAACGGTGAATTGGCCGATGATTATGAATATAATGTGAAGCTTAATCTCACGTTTGAGAATCGCAGGCTTAGGAGTGCTTACATTGCACTTCAAGCCTGGAAACATGCTGTATATTCAGACCCTTTAAATGCCACTCGGAATTGGGAAGGTCCAGATGTTTGCGACTACAATGGAGTTTTCTGCGCGCCAGCACTTGACGATCCGAAGCTGATGGTCGTTGCTGGCATTGATCTTAACCATGCTGATATTGCCGGGTATCTGCCGGTTGAGTTGGGCTTATTGACTGATATGGCTCTATTTCACATAAACTCTAATAGATTTTGTGGGATCATTCCCAAGAGTTTTTCAAAGCTTAGGCTTCTCTATGAATTGGATGTTAGCAACAACCGTTTTGTTGGTCCTTTCCCGGATGTTGTAATCTCGTTACCCTCGCTGAAGTACCTTGATTTAAGGTACAATAATTTCGAAGGCGAATTGCCATCCGAGTTGTTTGAAAAGGACTTGGATGCATTGTTCTTGAACAACAACCGGTTCGTATCGAGCATTCCGGATACTTTAGGGTTGTCTCCGGCCTCCGTCATTGTGGTTGCCAACAACAAGCTGTCAGGTTGTATTCCAAACAGCATTGGCAAGATGTACAATACCTTGAACGAGATTATCTTCCAGAACAACAACCTGTCAGGATGCTTGCCGTTTGAGATTGGGATGCTTGGGAATGTAACGGTTTTGGACGTTGCCTCAAACTCTTTCGAAGGAGTGTTGACAAAAGCATTTAAAGGGCTTGGGAAAGTTGAACACTTCGATGTTGCCCATAACACGCTGACTGGTTTTGTCTCGGACGATTTTTGTCGCTTGCCAAGCTTGAACAACTTTACATTTTCGTACAACTATTTCAACGGAGAGGCTAAATCTTGCAAGCCATCAAAAGAAAGGGACATTGTGTTCGATGATGTTGGCAATTGCTTGCCAGATAGGCCTAAGCAGAAGTCAGGCAAAGAATGTCATTCGGTGGTAAGCCGGCCAGTTGATTGTAGTAAGTCAAAATGCGGTGGCGGTGGTAGTGGACCATCACCTCGTCAGCCAAGTTCTCCTCCTAAGAGGACTTCTTCACCATCACCAAAAGCAACTCCAAAACAGGAACAGCCAAAGCCGCCGCCAAAAACAGAGCCAACATCAAAGCCACAACCACCTGAACCAAAACCATCACCAAAGCCGGAGTCGCCCAAAATAGAACCACCACCGGAACCAAAACCATCTCCAAAGCCTGAGTCACCCAAAGCATACCCATCACCAAAAGAACAACCACCTGTACCAAAACCATCTCCAAAGCCAGAGTCGCCCAAAACAGACCCACAAACAAAGCCACAACCACCTGAACCGAAACCATCTCCAAAGCCAGAGCCACCCGAAACAAAACCACCTCCAAAGCCACAACCACCTGAACCAAAACTATCACCAAAACCAGAGCTACCCAAAACAGAGCCACAACCTCCTGAACCAAAAACATCTCCAAAGCCAGAGCCACCGAGAACAGAACCACCACCAAAGCCACAAACACCTGAACCAAAACAACCTCCAAAGCCAGAGCCACCCAAAACAGAACCACCATCAAAGCCAAAACCACCTAAACCGAAGCCTTCTCCAAAGCCGCAACCGCCTAAAGTAGAACCAACACCAAAGCCACAAACACCAAACGAGCAGCCTTCTTCACCGAAACGGGAACCAACACGAAAATTACTACCTCCTGCACCAAAATCAAGCCCAACCCCTCTTCCTGACACTCCAAAAATAGCATCGCCACCAGGACCAATAGATGACCCTAATGGAAGATCCCCTGTTGGAAGGCAGCGGCCTCCACCTCCACCTGTACAATTGTCACCGCCTCTGATCCACTCCCCACCGCCACCGCTCCATTCGCAGCCACCTCTAGTTCATTCCCCAACACCACCGGTACCTTCTCCACCACCTCTAGTTCACTTACCACCACTGCCACCAGGACCAATAGATGACCCTAATGGAAGATCCCCTGTTGGACGACAACGGCCTCCACCTCCACCTGTACAATTGTCACCACCTATCATCCACTACCCACCGCCACCGGTTCATTCTGCACCACCTCCAGTTCGTTCCCCACCACCAATGGTAAGTTTTCCGCCACTTCCAGTTCACTCACCACCAGTGCCACCAGGACCAACAGATGACCCTAATGAAAGATCCCCTGTCGGAAAGCAGCGGCCTCCACCTCCACCTGTACAATTGTCACCACCTCTCGTCCACTCCCCACCGCCAGCGGTCCATTCTCCACCACCTCCAGTTCATTCCCCACCACCAACAATAAGTTCCCCGCCACCTCCAGTTCACTCACCACCACCACCACCAGTCCACTATTCACCACCTCTGGTGCGTTCTCTGCCACCACCACCGGTGCTTTCTCCGCCACCACTCCCGGTTTCCTCACCTCCCCCGCCAGTTTTTTCACCACCTCCTCCAGTAATCCAATCTCCACCTCCAAGTCCTATCCCTCTTCCTCTTCCTCCTCCTCCTCCTGCCCCTGTTTACTCGGAACCACCGCGAAACCCAGAATTGATCCTGCCACCAAACCTCGGCTTCCACTACTCATCACCGCCTCCACCAATCTTCCCAGGATACTAATGGATGCAACTTCGGCTACTTCCTCCAGCTATTTAACCCTTTTTACTAGTATTACAATCTTAAACACACTTTTTGTTAATTTTGTAACCAGTCATTAAAATCATTCCAAAAGAAGAGAATGTATTTCAGTCTCTCCATGCAATAACATCCACTGCCTTGGCACAACGTATATCTGAAAATTTGAAAATTTAGATAAAGTTAATGATGCCAATTACATTGTCTCTTCTACTTTTTACCTGATGAAAAGGAACCTTTTCTTTTTAATTCTTTTTACCATAATAAAATGAAGCTATAATCCTATTTGTACACGAAATATAATTATTAAAATTAGTTATTTATTCATTTTTTAACATATTACATACGTTTAACTTCTATATTATATATATTTACTTTCTGAAAAAAAAACCTGTGAAATTTAAAATTAATGAAATAAAATTATTTTTCTACAAATGATTTTCTCATGGGAGAGTATCATAGTATCGTACTCATATTTCTTAGATACAAATATAATAATTCGTATATTTATATTATATTTATATAATTTATTATATTATAATTATATTTAATATATTTTATATTTATATAAATTTAAATATTTTAATAATTTATATATTTATGTCACCTTATATTTTAATTATTTTTTATATATCATATTTATAATTATATTTTATATTTCCGAGTTATAGACAATATTTTCGGGATTATTACACGGCAAATGACAACAAACATGGCTTGTTATCCCCTTATAATGCACAATTATCGAACCAACAATTTTAAAAAAGTCAAATTAAATACACTTACTGATTTTGTGTTAAAAGTTTGAAAATTATAAAATTTATTGTCGTATGTGCATTTATGTTATTAATACGAAAAAAAAATACGAAATTTCCCGTAATTTCCCGACCACCAAATAAACGTGAGAATGACATCGACGCCAACTAAGATTCGGGCCACATGCCCATAATGGTCATTTCATCTTTAACCTCGGGCATGAGGAAATGGACGTCGTTCACAGCGAGCGAGTTTAGTGAGTTACTCATCTGATCCTCTACGAGCCGGTGCGCGCTAAATAAAGTCCTTCGTTGACGCAGCACCGCTGACAACCACCACTGATGGCAAGCCGCCGTGTCTTTTCGTCTCTCCTTTTCTTCCTTCTTTCTCAGATCTCATCCTTCGCTTTCAATCCTCTCCAATCAAACCATCCCCAGATCTTACAGGTTAAAAGAAAAAAAATGAAATCTAATAGTAATAATTAATGACAGTGTTTCTTAATTCTTATTAATATTTTTGTTTTTGGGAATCAGGATGTAATGGAGAAGATTGCTTCGAAGCAGAAGTGGGAGTTGGAAGGGCTTAATTTTTCAAAACTTGAATTGAGCAAGGTTAGGTTTGGGACTGGCAAAAGATTCGAGTTTCGGATCCGATTTGGAAAAACTCATTTACTCTTCAAATTCCCCGACGAAGTTCCTTCCTTGAACAAGCTTATCAAACGAAGCGGCGACGATTTCCTTGATTTCGTCGCTGATATTAATTCCTCGGCCGTTATCGATTCCTCTAAATTGGAAGGTCCTTTCGAATTACGACTCTCTCCCAATCACCGAGCTTCACTCCTCTTACCGGTAAACTCAATTTTTTTCCCATTTTAGTTAGATTTCCTCATTAATTACAAAAAACGGTTTTTTTTTTTAACTTAATAAAATATGATCAGCAATGAATATGTTAGGAGATTTAGGGTTAGTTAGCTTAATTAATGTTTGATTTGAATTATGCACTTTCTTAACTTAGTTGGGTATTTGCAATTGTTTATCATCAACTAATAGTTAGTCTGAAGCTTGGGTATTTTCTATTTGGTCATCAGTTGAACACCTCACATACTGATCTGAAACGGGTCCTTGTTGGTGAAGGCATCACTTTACAAGTAAGTGGAGCTCAAGAGATTTCTCTTTTCCATACGTTTAATTTTGGTTTACCGGCAAATGAAAGTGATGTCAAGGAGAAGAACAACGGATATTGGCCCTTCCTGCATTCGTACTGTAGGCCATTACTTCCTGTGCATGTATTAGGGTCGGTATCTCTTGTTGCCTACCGAACTCGGAACCCTGATGCCCATATTGAAGCTCGTTTCCCATCCAAGGATACTATTGAGCTGCTGCCTGAAAAGTGTTATGGCAACCATGGTTTCATGAAACAACCTTCCCCTGTAGATCTAAGTTTGAGGATAGCCAGGTTACAAAAGGTCCTTAGGACATTTTTAGGTGATAGAAACAATCAAAATGGGTTTTTAGGTTCTATTAATGTGAAAACGAAAGCATCACCTATTATTCATTTCCAGTTGGAGCTGGAAAAAAACATTGGGAAGAATGAGAGTGTTCGAAGTACGTTAGCTGAATGGAGGACGAAGCCAACTGTTGAGCGACTATGGTTTGATGTAATGGCAAGAGTCGAAGGGGAGAAATTGAAGCCCCTTTCGATCAAGAAGGTCAGACCTTTTGCTGATGTAGATACGATCTCATGGAGTAACTTCTTGTCAAACATTTCTTTCACAAAGTTCCCATCTATTCTAGTCCCTCCTGAGGCATTGACATTGGATGTCAAATGGTAGCGGAAAACCTTGTAAGCTGTTTTTTTTATTTGAAATTTACGAATCAATGCTATAGGCCATCATCTTTCTTGTTCAGTCCTTGGTTGATTGGTTTAACATATGCATGTCAGTTATGTCAAACGCATCTTTTATTGGTTTTGTAAATAATATTTGCAAAAGAATAGGTGTGGTGAAAGAACTTCCACTCATCTGCATTTGCTTTAGCTCCTTTACTGTACAATAACAGCAATGTTAGGATCTCTGTTTCTTGTTAACTTGTATTATAGGGCAGGCCAAGCTTGTAATTTTAGGCAAAGATGGACATCAACCTGTTTTTTTAATAGATTCTTCTCTGCCCCGTCCCGCAATTATCTTGTATTTGTAAAAGTTGAATCAAACAATGTTTTGTTTTGGTGATTCTTATATTTTCTATTTCTGGATTCCTGATTGCTTTTGTTCATTGGAAACTGATGCATTTTGGAAAACATTCTCAAACTTATGGGACGAACTTGTCCCCACATATGTTGCTCCTATTCTTCATTTTTGTTGAAGTATCCATGTCTGACACCTGTTTCTGGCACATAGTTGGACATGGTTATTGGTATATGATCCTCCAAATTTATAGAAAAACTTAGAAATTGAGCACACTGATTTCGAACATACATCCGTATCCGACACCTCAGAGTCTTAAGTAAACATAGGTTCCCACTGCTACATTGTTTCATGTAATGGTTGGAAGAATAGAAACCTAGTAAACATTGCTGGATCTAAACCTGCTATAAACAATTATTTGAACTTCTTACATATTAGTTTTGATCGAGTGACTGTTGATCCACGTTTGCGTGCTTAGCTATTACCCCTCGTCAAAATGGTGATTGTATCATTTGTAGGTTGTCATTTTAAAGCTGATATCCAGTTATCTATAGCAAAGATCAAGAACATGTGATAGGAAAATGCGGTGACCATAGAGGAGTCTTAATCTACTTGTCTCTGTTTCAGGTTGTTAGAAGCCAACCAAACCCATCTGACCTTGTTCACCACCTCCATCATTGGTGAGCTTGTAAAGTACATACATTCTAAGTTTCTAATGAAAAGCATGAGTTTTATCATGTTTCACACAACCTATAAGGTATTGTTCTTTTTGGTTTATTTTGTCTCACTATTTTGTCCACAAAAAACACCTCACAGATTGAAGATGGTATGAAAATTTATATATCTAGTTGAACTTTATTACATAGCCAATGTGTGATTCATGGTTCCTCTTTAGAATCATGACAAGATGGCTCTGTTCGTTCCCTTCATTCTACATGAGCTCCCCACGTGGTAGAACTCTTGCAGCCCTACTAATGTGAAAATATCTGCCAACCCAAAATGCAGCATATTGAAATCCAAGCCAAACCACACTCATTGGCAAAGGGTCTTTAGAATCTACCATGTTGTTTGATAGCCATGAATTGGGGTTTCCATGACTCCAGAAATTGCCATGGAAATGGTTGAGAGCACCAACCCTACTCCAATTCAATGAAGATTTCTGATTCAAATTTGTTTACGACGAATGCAAGTTGTAATAGGATAAGTGTCTGCCACGTCAAAGTTCAAGTAATGTTGGCTATAAAAAAAAAAAAACTGAAAGTCTATGGTAGAAATTCAACGTGTTAATGGCACAGGTTTGAGACGGGTTTAAACATGATATTAACATTATTTATGTTTACTCAAGCTTAGTTTGGTTTAAAATTAAGCCACAAATTTTGTTTTAACCTACTCATATTTGTTAATAAAAAGTTTAAATCTGTATAGATTTATACGTATTATGTATTTTTAAAATTTTTAAATATTTTTTATTAAATCTTTAGTAATTTAATTTTTTTAATTTAGATTTAAAATACAAATAATTTAATATTTTTTAATGTTTATACTATAATATATATTTTTATTTTTTATATGATAAAAATTATATAATATAAATAAAAATATAAAAATAATATATATTTTATAATTGAAAAATAAATTAGGTCCAAGTTGAATTTTGAATGTTAGAGCTAAGATTTGATTTAATTTTTTAGATAGGTTTTACTTGTTTTGAACAATCATATTTTTTAAGGTTAATGTTTTCGTGTAAATCTTTACAAATATTAAGCCAATTTTTGGAGCTTAAATGGGTTGGCCTATAAACACTTTTAAAATTAATGCATCTATCATTCTGAGATCATATAAAGATTTTGCATATATGTATGCATATGTGTATATATATATATATATATATATATATATGTATAAACACTTCTAAAATCAGTACACCTATCATTCTGGGATCATATAAGGAGTGTCTACCAACCAACCAACAGCTGCATTTGACTGAAAAAAAAAAAAGGGCCTTGATTATGTATCTTGGAACGTAATTTCAACTTATAGCTTGATCAAATCGAACAAGTTATTCAATCACTGTTTTGAACAAAAAGTGAATCCCAGTAACTTAAAACCCAAAAAGAAAAAAAAGGAGTTGCTTACATTATGTTTTAACTCTTAAGTCACTTGTTGTTTATTGGGGCCAACCTACCAAATCATAAAAATTTGAATAATTTTTTTTCTTTTTTGTGGTAATATAGTTGTTTACTTATATCACTTTCCTATTGATCATTCCAGAACGTGAAGTGGTGGCGAAAGCAACACCAAAGTACCATCCCGATGGAACTTCTAAAGCCGCCCCTTAGTATAATAAAAAAAATGTAATAAATTATCAATATATGTTAACTCAGTCAAGGAGGCTTTTGTTTAATTAGTTAGGCCAAAATGGGTTTTTTCTTTTCTTTTTTTTTTTTTTTTTTAAGAATGGGTTTTAACTATTTTAATATTATTCTATCACTCTAATCTTAACTCAATGTTTTCCTAACAGATGACGAAACAAAAACAATTTGACTGAAACGGTTTTGCAAATCTAGATTTGATCAACCATGGGTTTGTAAAATATTGAACATTCTTTTTTATATAAAACAAGATCTCAACCCAAAAATTAAAAAATAATTATATATGTTAAAATTTAAATATTAATATTAATTAAATATTATTTTTTAAAATAATTATATTAATTAATTGAATTAAGATTCTTATTTAAACTTAATTTAAAGCAGAAGGAAAAGTAGTATTTTAAGCAGTGTGAAAAGCTTTTCATGCCTCATTGACTGGCAGATATAGCAAATGACAAAACAGAAAGCTACTGACCGAGTCCTCACATTGACTCTTCTTTTAAGATTTGATTTTATAATTTTGAGAATCTCGTTTTATGGGATCCACGCGTTTCTATCTCTTCACTCGTTTTCTTCTTCCCTTTCAAAAATGGATCCTTTTTGCTCTGTTTGGTCAGTTGGACTCTGAAGTCTGAAGTATGCAAACCGACCAAAAGTACACTACACATACCCAAAAGAAAACCCATACCTAAAATAGCCATCAGCAGATTAAAAAATGGATGATTCTAATCATTATCAGTTACCCAAAATTTTGGATATAAATGGATGCTCTTTCAATATCTGTTGATTTAGATGTCGAAGTACGTTTTTCTTCTGCTTTCTGGCTGTCGATTTACCCTTTCCTCCATAAAGACTATCAACAAGATAAATGCTTTTTGTGAAGATTTTACTGAACAGTTTTTAGGAGGAAGATGAAAGTTTGGAATTGAATTCGTATAGAATTCTATTGCCAACAATTATGGTCAGACTTGGTCTCTCCATCCATCGAATGGATACAAGCTTTTCCCGTCCTAACTTTTGGAACCAATTGCACAAAAAGTTGCTTTCCGTAATTCACTACTATGTTATTCAGACTTAAATATAGAAGTAAACTAAAAGTACTAATATATTTATATTTAATTTATATTCGTATTCGACACTCACATTTGAATTTTAATAATATGAATACTTCCTAGCCTCCTACCACCGTCACAGATGATAACATTGTCCTCAGCCATGGTGTAACTTCTTTTCTTTTTTTTTTTTGCTTTTCCTGGGCCTCCTTTTGACTTGACTGATAAAAAAAATGTCACCCTTTCTTGTAAAGGAAAAGAAAAATGTTCTTTTTTGAGCAAAGAAGCAAGGCTTCCATTAATCTAACAAGCATTAAAGTTGTTAGAATTATGTACAGTGATGTTAAAATTAACAGAAAGATACATGAACTGTTTCAGCTATTAAGCCAGTCTAAACTATACCATTTGTCTGCAACTTGAACGTGAAGGTCTGGCATGTCCTTTTCCAGATTTCTCCAGTGACCCGAAACTTCATCATCGCATATAACTCGGCGTAGTGACTTTAAGTTTGATAAAACAGCCGGTGATGGTAGGCTCGTAATCTGTAAACAGTCCCTCATGTCTATCTTTTCCAGGCTTGCTAATTTACCTATTTCCCTAGGTAGACACCTCAAGTTAATGCATTGCGAAAGATCAAGGTATTCTAACCTGACCAGCTCGCCAACGCTGGGAGGGAGCATCTTGAGTTCTGGACAAGCGTACAGTCTAAGTATCTCTAGTTTCTTCAGCTTGCCCAAATCCGCAGGCAATTCACATAATCGGTGGCAGTTGGTGATACTCAGACTTTGGAGTGAGTTCACTTTACAAATGCTTAAAGGCAGTTTGATCAGATCATCACAATGATCAATTACGAGATCCGATAGACGAGGGAATACCTGGGGCAGGTCTGGCACTAATGGATCGAGGCTGTCATTAACCTTGCAGAGAACCATAGATAGCTTCCGCAAGTTCCGCAAGGGAACAGTGGCATTGGATAGTTGGGGAACAGACACTCTTTCGAGCCATAGGCTCCGCAAATTTGCCAGATTAGTAAACACCGAAAAATTCTGAAGCGTTGCCTCGGTTATACCATGGTTTATTACAATTAGTGCCCTAAGCCTCGGCATATCATCTATGAAAGGAGGCAAGAAGTACTCATCAGAGGAAAAATTCAGGATAAGTACTTCAGCCTTAGGGAACTTCATGCGGAACCAGTCCGTTTCCCTCATTTCTCCTGTCAATTGATGAAATTGTAATATAATGAGCAATGACAGTGAGACAACAAAACGTCAATTGTAAGCATCAGAAGCGTTGGATATCCCAAGAACAAGTGATCATGATACCTGTATGAACTGAAACAATCTGAGCATTAAATGGCTGATCCGAATTTCTTTCCCAATCTCTGGGAAGTTCTGAATCTCTTCTAGGCATGAGTAACCGCTTCCGGTCATTCACGTCCTCGGAATTGCTTAGATGAATTGCAAGGTCTCTCAACACATCATGCTGAGTAACACAGACTTCATAGTAAGTGCAGTATGCATCTCCAGCCCTGTCAATACCAATTTAGAAAACAAAAATATTAGCTAACTTAACTAACTAAAACCGAGAATAAAAGAGTCTTTGAGTGGCATACCGAGCATCTTTCACCAGAGTGAGTAGGTTCTTATCCGAAAGCTCATCAAGAACGGCGAAAGCTTCTTCCTTTTCAATGTCATGGATCTCAACCCACATATTTACCAGAACATCAAGGGGAATTCTCTTATCTTCTGGAAATGATCCCAAATCCAAGAAACATTCCTTGACCTTTTTCTTCAAGCACTCCACGCTGATCGCCATTCGATCCAGCAACTTGTTTTCGTGAGACTCGCAGATCGGTTCTCCTCTCGATAATCTTTTCATTGCACTTGCCCAATAAATTTCAGGTTGGTCTCGCAAGGAAGCACCAATTACCTTAAGTGCCAAAGGAAGTCCTTTACATTCATTAACAATCTGCCAAAATCCAAAAGTTCAAACCATCACCAAAGGTAAAAACTAGACAGCTTACATATCGAGTATTATTCCTTTTAAATTCATCGTTACCTGCTTGACCAATGTCTCATTGGCAGTACGAGGAATCGACTTTTGTCCGAAAGCAGAGTGACAAAACAGGGACATTGATTCATCTTCTCTCAACAACTCAACTTTATAAACTTCATTAACTACACTTGTTGGGAACTTAAACCTCGAAATTACCAAGGTTTTATATGTTGGTACCTTGAAAACCAATTGTTCAAGTACGGTCAACGACCAGATATCATCCAAAACAACCAGAGCTCGCGGCGGTCCACTTCCCCACTCACGTCGTGACTTCCCTTGTGGAACAAAAGCGTTGTTAGTATAACTCATCGACTCACTTCCTGTAATAAATCCCCAGATTTTTGTCCTCAATTGTTCCAGATCTGGTGATTGTGATACTGTTAGAAACAAAATTCTGTTGTTGAAGTAACCTTAAAAAAGACAAAAACAAGAACCTGTTAGTACTTTTGATAATCGGCCATTAACAACCAAAAAAAGAACCTGTTTGGAATCACTTACTTCGAACTTGATTATCTCTACAAATTTCATTGGCCAAAGTAGTTTTCCCAGATCCTCCAATGCCCCAAATTCCAACAACGGTTAAATCACCTCTTTCAATCATCAATTTTTTCAGCTTGTTTTTCCCTAAATCTAAACCAAATCCACCCAAAACCCCCAAATTAGCTTGCTCTTCAACTTCCATTCTCTTAACCGCTTCTTCAGCCCACCTTCCCGATCCAACTGCTGTCGAATTAAGCCGCTGCTCCAATCGGTTGAATCGTTCCATCGTTTCGAACCGCATGTGGTGCACGTCGGCTAGCATATGTGCCTGCATCGGCCCGCTAACGAAACTCTCGACTTGTTTCTCTAACTTTTCCATCTTCCGTACCAGCTGGAGGTTTTTGTACACGTTCCATCGGCGGGAAGCGAGGACTTCGTGGGCCAATTCGAGGCCACCACGTAAGGTCTCGGAGAAACGATCGAGTTGATGTTGACGAAAGGCGGGAAGTTCGACGCCGGAGTATTTGATTTCGTCGATGATGGGAAGCAGATCTTGGATGCTCGCGATGAGATTGTCCGCACTGGATTTGCAGAGGCAGGATTTGCGTGAGATGGCGCTTAACTGCTTTAGAAGTTCCGTTGCGATGTCTCCGGCAAAATCGGTAAACATCATCGTCACCGCCGATCGGTTGTTGATCATCGGCAGACAGCCCTTTTGTCAGAGAGTGAGTAATCACTGAAATCCTAAATGGCGGCCCCAAACTGAACTAAACTGTCTTAAAAAGCTGCAATTTATATTCAAAAAATTTATATATTTTTGATGCTATTAAAAGATAATTTTTAAAAATAGAAAAATGCATAAATTTCTTTTTTTTTCTTATTTTGTTTCGCACAAAACTTCTATTTTCCTTTTTTATTTTCATAAAAAAATTTATTTACTTTTAGTAGTGCTAAAAATATATATATACAAACTCATTTCATGGTGTATTTGAAATAGAAGTTTCGTAATGTTAGTTGAGTCGAGTGGTAAAAAGTTTAGTATTTTTGAAGCAAAGTTTCAATGTTGAATTTTGTAAATAGAAAAAATAAATTTTAAAAAAGCTTGTTCTCATTTAAGATTCAATCGGATTTAATTTTAAAATAATTAAAATTTAATATAATATTAAAAATAATTTTTTATTAATATTTATATATTTTAATAATTAAATTTAAATAAAAATAATATTTTATTTAATAAATATTAATTTAAATTAAATTAGATTGATCTAAAGTATAATTACGAGAAACTGATTATAATAAATATAAAAATTCATCATGGCTTGTGTTTTGATTACTATTTTAAGATATAATTTTTGATAGGTTGACGTTCTAATTTTTTATTTTTCATTTCACAAATAAAATAACAATAATAACATGTTTTCTTTTAAATAATATTTTTTTTAAAAAAAATATCTGTCATTCTTCTAACTCTTAGGTTCTTTCTTTTTTTCTTTTCCAGTTTTAAGCAATAAAATGAAAAAAAAATACAAAAAGTCATTTGATTTTAAAGTTGCAGGTACATTTTTCAATTTATTTTCAATGTCATGTCGTTTTATCTAAGCCATTTTTTAGATGACGTGGCGATGTTACGCTGTGAAATTAAATTTGTTAATTTAGATGTGGCGATATAAAATAAAATATAAAATATAATTAAAATATGATATAAAAATATAATATAAATATAATATAAATTATATAAATATATCAAAATTTATATTATAAATTATTAATATAATAAATTAATTTAATACTTTAAATATAAAATAATATGAAAATAATAAATATACGATATACGAATTCTTTTGGTTTGATGTGAATTTATTGAATTAACTTTCTTCCAACCGAAGTATGAATAACTTGGTTTGACATTGTAATTTCCAATGATCCAAATCTCATGCCAATTGATGCTGACTAAGAAAATTACTCAAAAAGTCTTAAAATCCCAACCTCCCAATGACCAAAACAATTATCGTAATTAAATGGACTTTTTTTTTTTGGTAATTAAACTAATGATATAATTCAAAAAGATTGCAAAGAAAGTTTTTTTACTTCTTTCATTTTCACCCCTCATTTAAGACAAAACAAAAAGCCCACCTTTTCTTTTTTTTAAAGGATAATTTGGGTACGACGAACTTTTGAATGGCTTAATGATGGTAAAAAAAAAGAGTCGAGCACTGAGAAGTTAGGGTCATTGACAAGTGAAATGACTGTAGTGCCCTTATCAATTTTAAAATGTAAATATAATATAAATATTTTTAAATATGATTAATATAATTAATATATATTATACTCGTATTTAAAATTTTAAAATATTATTTTTATATAATTAAAAAATAGATATGATATATATATATACAAATGCTTAGTTGATAACAACGTATAAAACTGAATTTTTTCTCGGGTAAATGGGATTTCAGTTGAAAAGAATATATATATATATATATATATATATATATTATTCATTAGTTCACATAATTAAGTTTATAGTGGTGATTGACCAATATCTTGACGATTTCACGTGGTGACCATTCACCCATATGTAATCAAATGACTAGTCATGTAGTAGAGTCTTAAAGCCAAAACTCGAAACCCATCGGTGTTTCTTTTTCTCCTTTGTTTTTAAAGAGTCATAATAAATGAAAGCTTTGATTAACCAGTGTTTATAAGCACACTCATTAAAGATTTTTTTTCTTTTTTTTTATTTTTTAATTAATCATTTTAATAAAATTTTTTAAAAAATTACTGTAATAATTATATTTTTTTCTCATTTTTAAGTCTTAATCGATTAATATTTCCCATAAATTAATCGAAAGAGTTGTGTCCATACTATTTCTTAATATAATTATTCGACTCTACGGGTCAAGCTCCAAGTCTTGAAGATATTAATGAAATGAGAGGTGAATCATAATCCAAGTAACGGTGTTGAAATGTGAATGGTTGGCAATTATTACAGCCTCTAAAATTTGCGAGAAAAATGCATCTCTTTCGGCTCATATTGACCGTTGTTATCGGATCAAATAAATAACTCGGGATTCTAGCGTTGAGTAAATATATAGGAAAAATTAACCCATGGTTGGGTTTAGTTTGAGCTATCAGCTAGGTAGCTGGTGTGTATGTGAGCGTTAAAAGCATGAAATATTCACACCCAGTCACTGACCTAAAAACAATTTCCAACAGCTTTTCACTTTTCAACATTACACGCAACGTATAGTATACTAAAAGTTTTTTTTTTTTTAATTCATTTAGCATCATTGGCATTATAGATTTTGAAGTCAAAAACTACGATAACTGTTCTTAGTTTATGGTCTTCAGTTAAAAAGTAGTTTGGAGCAGACAAAGAGATCAAAACCCTAAGGCTGATTAAGTCATTACCATAAGGTTTGCTTCACGTACATCCCATGGTTCTTTGCATTTTTTTCCTCATCCATAATCAAATAGTCAATCAACTTACCAAGGAGTTGATCCAAGAAGGTAAATACTGGTGGTTTCAAAAAGGATAGGACTGATGATGGAAACTTGACTGAAGGAAACACTGAACCTAATCATTCGTATCAATAATATTACAAACGTATTTAAAATATTTTATATAAATTATAATATATTAATTATTTTAAAATATTTATTTATATTATATTTTAATTATTTTTTTATGAAATGAGATATTTCCGTCAGAAAGAGAGACATCCCAACGGGAAACAGGCGCTAAACGTGGCCCCCGAGCAGCCATGCAAGGGTCCGGCAGAAAGAGAAACATCCCAATGGGAAACAGGCGCTAAACATGGCCCCCGAGCAGCCATGAAAGGCTGGGTGGGGCCCTTTTCACCACAAATTTTTGCTTCAGCTTCAGCTTCAGCCAAGAAAGTGTCAAATCGAACCATACTGCACAACTTTCATCTGATCTTTCCGACGGACTCTCAGATGTTTGGTCCAACGGCGTTGGTCGGTGCCGCAAATTTGTTAACGGTTCAATATTTAATAAATGAGTGCAAATATGCAAACCCCGAAAGACATTGATTATAGACATCATCAAACTCTTAGAAAATTTGCTTTCCTCGTAAAGACAGTGATCAGCAACATCCCAAAGATGAACTAGCAAACCCTAAACACTAATGGCCCTCACTAGGGCAGCGAAAGAGGGAAGGAATAACACGTCTTCAATGAACTTGCTATGGTTATTATTATTTTTTTTTATTCGTGAGAAGATGACCTTGAGCTACCACCCCATGTCGGACGCTTTATCTTGAGGAGATGAGAGACCCGCGACTACATGCAGCTGGCTGCTTGGAATACCCGTCTTTGCAAGTGCCCACCCGTTTTTGTCCAACAGCACGAAGCAGGGAACGCATTTGATGTCGTAATGGAGAAGCTACATGAAAATGAATAAGACGAATCAGTCGTCTTATACGGGCAGACATGCTTAAAATGATAGAGAATCATTGATTATGGTTGTCCTAAATCTTAACTCAATGCCAGAGATAAATACTAAGGTTGCCATACATTGATAGCTAACATATAGTAGGGAAGTCATAGACCATGACTAAGTTACTTAGACTCATGTGTAAGTAGTAAACATAAGTACATTTAATTTTCTTTATGTTTACCATGCATTTAAAAGATCTTTGGAAGGTCATATCTTAATACTCATATCTAAATATACGTCGCACACAAGTATCAGACATAAATACTTTAAGAAAAATAAAGAGTCGAAGTAACATAAGTCCATGATACATAACTTGAAGAAAAGAAAAAGATAAAGGAAGAAGAAAAAGCACGAAAACAAGACGTTAGGCAAAGAGGAACTCTCTAAACTTGCTATACGTTTAACAACTAGAACTTGATTTGTAACTTGGATAGTGAACTAACGCATATTCCATAAATCTCAAATACAGCAAGCGCGCGTCTTTCTCTAGTTTCGTAGATCATATCTGAGAAAGAACCGCTTTAACAAGATTCAACCACTTCATCACTACAGGCACTTTCGGATATCATTCGAATGCTCAATATCAAACTTACTTAAGAAGTCTTCATATATCTAAATAAAGCCATAGAAAACTTGGGAAGCTAAAACTAGTAAAAAGAGCGGTGCGATGCTGTCATGAGAAATCTTGGCGTTAAAGCTTCCAAGTTCATTAGTACAATTCTTTAGGCATACCTGGAAATGAAAGAGATTGACATATGGAAAGGAAAGACCTGCTAACACCAATCATAAATGTCTAAAATTCCAGCAAATACTGCACGATGTCTTATAAGGTGTAGATCTAATAAGTAAATCACCCCTTGTCAACTGTCACTCGGATTCGGGTGTGAATGTCGGATATGGATATGCATTCGAGATAAGTATTTTTTTTTTCTAAATTTTTCAAGTATTTAGAAGATCCTAGGAGGGTCATATCCGAATACGTGTTGGATATTTCATGAAAAATGAAGAGTTAGAGAAACATAGCTTGATTGCAACCTACAGCAATATCGGAAATCCAAGCGGATGCCCTTCAGAAAATTAAATGCAAAACATCCCAAAATACATTTTAAAAACTACAAACATTCAAATAAGAATCTTCGTTTTCCATGTTTGTTAAATTTGATGCCAGTAGTTATTTGTGGAAACAAACCGCAAAACAATAGTATTTCATATATCAAAGATCAAATTCTTAACATATAATTAAAATCAGTAGATAAGTACCCCAGGCAACCATTTTTCATTCTCAGCATCAGCCAAGACAATGTTGAGCCAATCCGAATTCCTATTTTCCACCTCCATGACAAATTTAAGTAAGGAACTACATAAACTACATTTAGGTGAGTAAAATTCAATCACCGCAGCCTCCTTTCCACTTGCTAGCGTGGATGCGAAAGCTCTATGCTCTGCTTCCCCTTGTTCTTCAGGACTCGATTTTTAGCCTTTTAACTTCAAGTTGCTATTTTGACCAGTTCCAGTAGCCAATTGGATAGGATAAAAATTATTTACCCATAAACCCGAAGATTTCGAAACCGAGTTGAAGGTATTTATAACAAAGGACCGAAGATTCAGAATTGATTTGAATAACCAAGGACCTTCTAAGTTACAAAAGTTAGGGCTTTTAGGCTGTTCGTTTAAATCCCACGACCATTTCAGACAAAACAAATTTTGTTTAGGAACAGAACTCATCTTTTTCTCTAATTATAGTATCTTTTTTCATGTTCTAGTTGCTATTACAATTAAACAAAAAATCAGCAAAACAAAAGGAAGGCAATATCGGGTGGTACGAACACTTACATTTGCACACTTCTGTTCGAAAACTGAACTCCGCAAGAACAATCACACCATTGGTCGGATGGGGATAACATAAATCGACAACGA
>JBBYHM010000001.1:8817647-8832010 GCA_038381775.1 Adansonia rubrostipa | reverse complement strand
ATGTCAACTTTACATTTAAATGTCAGAAAGGCTGATTAATTAAGATTTTGTTTCTTCAATTACCAGGAAAGAAAATTGTTTTTTGCTTCTCCCAATGGTCCAATCGAAAATGACGTTAGGAAGAGTTCTTAGCAATGTTCTACTTTCATTAGATTCAACAGTTCTTAGCAATATCACATTTGTACTAGGTAAAGAACTTATCTCAAAGAGTTAGTTTTCGGCCATTTTAATGAAATCTTTATCTTGGTAGTGAAGTATTTAGAACTTTTGTTGCTCTAATTTTTTAATTTTTTTAAAATATTTGTATCTAACACTTATATTCGATACAAATTCGAACATGAGTATAAAAGTATGATCTTTTAAGGATCCTCCAATGAAGTAAAAATTTTGGAACAATTAAACATGTTCATATCCAACACTCATACTTAAGTTCGAGTAATATAGTTCAAAACCATGTTAGTTTAACCTGATAAAAACAGATACTACACTTAGATCTTTGCCAAAAGACCGAGAAAGATTTAGAACCATGTTAGTTTAAATGCGTCACTGGAACACAAAAAATTACAGGACGATTGTGTTTCAAAGCAACTTCATGAATTTTCTTAACGGCGTGCATGATAAAGATAACTGAGATACACCATGGCTTGTTCAGCAGCAAATCATCACAGAGGCACAAGAGGTAGATAATATATAGCCATGGCCAACTATGATAATAGCACAATGGTGAACCAGATGTAATCACTGGCCATTGTCCCGTGACCCATCAATGCTTGAACCAATTAGGTTAAACTAATCACTCTCAGCTTGTTGGGTGACCCATCAATGCTTGAACCGATTAGGTTAAACAAATCCCTCTCAGCTTGTTTGTTGACTTGTACGGGTTAAAAGCTCGAACTGTTAATTACCTGATAATTTAACTCTCAACTCTTTCAAGCATGAACAATGGGTAATAAACAGCTAGAGCCAGCGGTAAGCAACGCCCACTGATCCATCTCTTTCGAGTGTCAACCTCCCTATCTTAGCACCAAACCCTAAAACCTAATTCTTTCACAAGGAGCTTTACATAAATGACAACTCCAGTAACAAATTTTCTTCCTCGGCAATACCTTCGGTAAGCTTTTTATGTAAAAACAGAAGAACAAACAATTATCTATTTTATAACGTAGAAGTTACAGAAAACTTAGCTGGTATAATGAACATCACAATCATATTTCTAACACTCCTATGCCCGACAAAATTCATTCAACCGGCTTAACTTCCTAGCAGGTTCTGACACTAAGCAGTAAGGGTGCCTGAGAAGTTTGCTGCATCTTTCCCCTCTTTTACCTCAGATGTGAATCACCAAGAAGTTTCCCTAATCAACAATACACGGTGTTAAGAAATGATCGGATGGCTCAACTATTGAACTTGTAAAGCCAAAAGAACGAGAGAAAATCATTTCCAACTTCAGACAAACTTGAATGAATGGAAAAGGGCGACATGATACAGATGAGAAAGCGAGCAATGACGACTAGCTTTGTCCAGTGCCACCTGATTTAGAAGCAAACGGCAAATTAGAAAATAAATAAATCATATAAAGCTAACAAGAGAAACCATTTCCACAATCTTTGAACGTCAGAAATCAATGTTCAATGTTTATTGCATCTTTCTGAAAATAATTCCTCAGATTATGCAATAAGCTTAGCATTCGAGTTGTGCCCATTTGAAGCTTCTTTGATAGCAGTTAGACAACAAAAAGTAAGAATCTTGGCTCAAACAGGACATAGTTATATCAGAAAAATTTAACTCAACTGCAAGTTTGCAATCCCTAAATATCTGCATAACAATCTTTTGAATTGGCTTGGCACAATAAAAAGTTTACAACTCTTTGGCTCAGCATCACCCGATGCCATCTAACCCTGCCGAGCAATATTGCAAACGTAACCCAATAAAAAGAGGAGATTAGGAGGCACAAGCATTCCTGGAAGAAACTCAGCCAGAATCAATCAACACAGCTGCTCAAATTTGAATGGATATAAAAGTCAAGTATCAACCATTTAGCTATAGCATCTCTATTCGAGATATAGCTTTCGTTTTTTCTTGTACACCAGGGTGATCAAAAGATTGTTTAGATAGTCAACTATATTATCTAGACCCAGTGGTAAATCACCAGGAAGCCTTAAAACCACTTCATCAGTCACGGTAATCTTGTTGTTTACAAAATATCCAAGGAGTGAGGCAATAACACAAAAAAAGAACTACGAAGAACCTACATTACATATAAATCTACACCAACTCTGTAGTACCTGTATACAAAATTATGCTATTGTGAATCTATCCCAGTAATCCTTCAAAGCTTTCACATATAAACTGAAATATATTGTTATTTTGATAAATTACTTAATCTAAATTTAACTATAAAGTCATTTATATTCATTTTCCTTAATGAGAAAGAAGTCAAAGAATCTCATACTTGTTTACAGAAATGCAATAGCATCTAAGAAAGGGCAGTATCATGAGTTAGTGCTAAAGCAATCCCTTTTGACTGATATTTGATTGGGAAAAAAAAAACTGAAAATGAAGTTCATAAAATGACATACCAAATATGGGTTTAGTTTGAAACAGGAGATTTGTGGAGTTGCAGAGAAGTGAGATATATAAAAGACTGAAGCTTGGAAACAGCAGAGGCTTTATCAGGTGGGCATTTGGAGAGAGAAACATTGAAAAAATGAAAAGCTTCATCAAGTTTGCCAGCAGCTAATGCAGCACGTCCAACTTTATAAGCCTCATCAGCCATTTGGGCATCATATTTAGGCGAATCATCACCCTTGTTTCTCAAAAAGGATGAAGATGGCGAATCGAGAGCTGTAGTGGCACGTACATACTCAAGATTAGTAACAGCTGAGTTGATCTCAGCCATGAGATCTTCAGGTGTTAATGGGAAAGTCTTAACTCCATCAAAGACACTAAAATGATGATTTCTTTCCCCAGAACCCATCTGCTTCAAAGAGTCCGTTCGTCAAACACCTGGCCTTCACTTTCCATTTTGATCCGGTCTTAGTAAATCCTAAACCTGTAATAAAACCGAAAATTTCAATGAATTCATCAACTCCAAATCACTGAATTAACAATCTTTAACGTTTTATTTTACCAAAACTCCGTCAAGTTCTGAAGCCCGTTGATCTTCGTAAGAAGAAAATAACAACCTCGAACTGGAATCTGATCATGTCTTTAAAGAGGGAAAAGAAGAAACAGAGAAACACGAACCTTGAGACAAAAAAAGAAAGCTTCTTCACTCCGACAGCTAAAAAGGTTAAAGCCAAGAATTGGGTTCATCGACGAGTCGAGGAAATCGAGATGTGAGGTAGATCTTTCCACTTTCCTTCATTTGTTTCTCACTTCCATTTTTTCCTAACAATTCTTCATCAACCATCACCCATTAAACAATCCTCTTCCATACGTTGCTTACGATTTAAGTTAAGAACTAAATTGGTCATTGAAAATCAAGGTTAAAGTTCGAATTTTTTTTTTTTTTAAGACAACCTACCAGTGAATTTTCCCCAACTACCGGTCCTATTGTTTTTGTCTTTGGCAACAACTAATGTTCTTTTGCAATTCTTCTATCTTCCTGGAAGATCTGACAATTCATCTGCCTTTGACACATAAATAATAACCGATAATATATAAATTGTGATATATTTACATTATTTTTAATTATTTTTATTTTATTTTTTTAATTGTGTCATTTTCAAAATTAGAAGACACCTCTTGGCTTGATTCCTTACAATGCCCCAGCGTTGGAAACTTCCATTCCTTTCAGGGTGTGGTCAGCTCTGTTCGATTTTGAGAAAAATTTATAATTAATGTATAATATTACATTAATTATAAATTTTTTAAATTTAAATTAAATATTATATACGATCAAATTGATTCGGCCTAAATTTATGAAATTTATAGTTCAATTTGATTTTATTCATTGATTTTTTTTATTTTTATACTTAAATGATTTCTCACTCTATAGTATTTTAAAGAATTTTTTTCACTAATTTTAAAAAAATAAAATATTTATTTTTTCTAGGAAATACAATTAAAAATTAATTTATTTAAAATAATTATAATTTTTTAATTTATAAGCATAATATATTTAATTATTACCTAAATTCCGAAAAAAAATAAAATTAAATTAAACATTACACATTTTTTTTTCTTATGACCAAATACTATGTTACAAGTTCCACTCTCCATGGCCATTGGTAAAGACAAAGCTTGTCTGGTTTTTCACTTGGCACTACGCATAAAATAATACCGAACATAATCACATTCTGCAAAACATAGTCTCAAATGCCATCAAGGAAACTTTCATATCAAGATTGTTCACTCATTAATCATCAATCAGAAATGAAAAAAAAAAAAAAGAAAGAACCCGAACCTTAAATCCCCTTGTTTTATCTGTTGCAACTATTTTTAAAAGAAGACATTCAACAGGTTTAATAAAAATTTGAATTTTAATACTAGCATCTTTTTTTTTCTTTAACTACGGCCTCCTTTCTAAAAAAAATGAAATGGAATGAACTCGAAGCTTAAATCTGTCGATTCATGCAACCATTCTTAAGAAAAAACATTCAGCAAGAGCTAGAGCCTCGTTATGAAAATGGAAAAGCAATCACAAACAACCATTGCTGGGAACTTTAATATCTGGATTTATCATCATCCGAACAAGTAATGAACAAGAACCACAAGGAAGAACAACTGACGCTGGTAAAGCATCAGGGGTCCTTAAAGATATCTCAGTTCCATCCCTCAACAAAGTGTACCCCATTTTGCCCAACTCCAAAGAATCAACTGAGAAATGATCACCACATCGGCACTGGTAAAAGAGCTCGATGACTTCTCCGGAATCTTCAATCATCATATCCTCTAAGCTGATATCTTCTGAGGCCACTACATCCTCTCTTGAATCTCGCAGTTCGGTATCATAGACTGCACGTGACTTAGGGTTGCTAAGGACTTCCCAAGCCTTGTGTACTTTTAAAAACCTATCTCCGGACTCATGATCAGAATGTAATTTATCTGGATGAGAATTAAGGATAGCAGCTCGATAACTTGCACGAATTTCTTCGTAGCTTGAATCTTCCTTCACGGACAGAATGTCGTAGTGGGTTTCTGGGATGGAGTTACTTCCAAGAATCATGGCTCGCCACCAATGGTAACAAGACTGTTATCACTGCAAATGCATCAAAAAAACTATTCTCAAAAGGCTGTTTACCGAAAACAATCCTCGGTAGTAACTATAACTAAACAGTTTAAACAGTGGGCTTAATGGTTTTTAATCTGTTAAAGCACTGATAAACAATGGGTTTTTGCATCATGGAACTTCCCATATCCGTTTCACAGTGGGCAGTATTCAAAGATTAAAGGGTGAACGCACACTGACTTCCCCAAATTCAGACATTCACAATCAGATGACAGAAACTGCAAAGATTAAATTTTCAGCAACACCGATAATTCCTCCGATTAAAGGACGTTGCCTGAGATTCTTGTAAGGGAAATTTATATTGATTTTTAAGAATAATCTTGAATTTGCATAAATTGAATTATGAATTATTAACCCTCCGAGGAAAAAAAGAAAAAAAAAACAAAAGGCAAAAAATTTTGCATCAAATGGAGCATGATTGATGAATTATTATCTGGACGTAGGTCTGCTTCTGGCCTAGATCAACCTAAGTTAAATAGAGACCCGATCATTCTGGTTAAAAAATCAAACATGAAACTTCATACACCTTATCATTCATAGGAAAAAAGCATTTTTGAGGTTCTTATACAATATCTCAAATCAATGATGGGTTTGATTGGGATCCTGCCTAAACGGTACCCGAATCGGACAGAACCATTTGTCAGGCTATTGTTATCTTGTTTTGTTCCTTCAAAGCAATGGAGAAAGACATCGAATTCTCAAAAGGATCAATTCTTTTGATTGCTTGATAGACTTTCCCCAAAAACATCAGCGCGCGTCTAAACAAAGTGCTCTACAACAACCAGCTATTAATAAATTAAAACAACACATTTAAATATGTCTGAAATTTTCTGAGATTCTTGTAAGTGAAATTTGTCTGACTTTTAAGAATAATCTTGAATGTACATGAATTGATTTATGAACGAATAAAGTTACAAGAAAACCCTAAAAGGCAGAAAATTTTGCATCAAATTGAGCATCATTGATGAAAAAACAGCCAGCTATTAAGAAATTAAAACAGCAGATTTAAATATAAACATAAGATAAATTAAACAATTAGAGTACATATAACAAACAAAACAATTCCAAATAAGTGTCGATTAACCGCTTAAGATAGCAATCGAAAGCCTAAAAAAAAGTTAAAATGAAGAACATTGATCCACCAAAAAAGAGACGGAAATGAAAGAAAGAGAACCATAAAAAAAAAGGAAAAAAGAAAAAACAAACCATGGAAAAATCAGTTAAATTGAAGGAGTGGTCCGATTTCATAAACCCTAGGCGCACTCGAAATCTTCCTCGCCTTAAGATGTCATCGCACCGGCGCCCACAGCGTATATACACGGAGAAAGTGTGGAGAACGTTGTCGTTTTATTTTTCATGACACTTCAGGGGCTCCAGAAAGATCCATGCCCCAATAACAGCCCATAAAAGGCAAACTTATAACCCTATTGCTTTACCTCGATAAATGAGTCGACACGTTTTGTATTAAATTAATCCAAATTTAATAAATTTTTAAATATTAAAATTTTGATAAAAATATGTATTTAAAAATAAAAATATTTAGTAGCTTTTTTAATTTTATTTCTGAAGTTAAAAAGCTTTACCCACGATCTAAGTATGAAATACTAATAATCTGGAAAAAAAAGAGAAATTATCAACTACAATTCTTTCTAAAGTTCAATTGGATACAATAAGAGTTAATTCTTTTTTTAATTTTATAAATAAAATTTAAAAATTTCACATATTTCTTCACGTTACGTGTTTTATCTTACTAAGTTCGTTGATGCATTCTATAAACAAAATAAAAGATATAATTAATTTCATACTGGGTATTTAAGTATAATTATTAATAAACCTTATAATCCGTACATTTATAATATATTTATATAAATTTATATATTTTTTTATATTTATATCGTGTTTATAATTTTTTTTACGTGATATCATGCTATTCTATCGTGTTCTGAAATTATTAGTTCTAATTATTAATGATAAAATAAAACAACTTACACCATTTTGGAAAACCATCCAATTTCCCCTCGCAAACACATCACAAAGTAATCAATTAGACTACAAATATTATCCTTCTGAACATCATGTCTTTCACTATAACCTCAACTCCGAAGCCAGCACTGAGCATTTTCACAGCTTAAAAAACCTATCAGTGCTGAGATCAGATCACCCAAATACACCTTTCGCAGTTTCGTTGTACAAAAAATTTTTGGTCTTCCCCCTATGTTCTTAAAACCAGAGACGATATAATATTATAATGAGCAAAGGTCAAGTTTTTGTTTGATCAGATGTAAATGGGGGCGTTTATAAATATTTTTCAGTAGAACTAGAGTCAGCTATATCTTGAATCGACTGCCGATGGTCATGTTTTCGTGTTTTGTTGATTGAAGTTCATACGCTAATAACACCGGATACCCAAGGAACGGTAACAGGCGCTGTTGGGTGGCTGCTTCTATAAGCTTCAGAATATCGGTCCTTAAAGTTCAGTCTCGGCTTCTCTGACTGCAATTTTAGTTTCAGTAAATTTTAATTAGCTTTAGCAGCAGACAACTTCTGTTGGATGCAAACATACAACGAAATGCTAACTTTAATGAATAGAACACGAGACTTACGAATTTCAGCCAGCACTCCATGTGTTTGTGTTCGTATATATCCGGGGAATAGCAACCGGTCTCGGATGGACAGTAAACCCAAATGTTGCATTTCTTTTCACCCGGCTTTGCGTTTTTTGCCTGATCTAAGCAAGCCTGGCAACAATCGGCTGCACTTTCTTTGTGGTGGGTAAGACCCCATCTAAGAGCAGCACCATCATAATCTGTATGAAGTTCAGCATGGCATTCCGCTGGGAGAGGCCTCCCAGCTAAAATTTGATTTTCATCTTCTGTATAAAAAGAACAACACCTTAGTAACAAAATATTTCTCACCACAATTTTTCAAACCTTCTTTCAATAAGAGGTTCCAAGTTCAAATCCCTTATATCAACGGAAATCTGCATGTTATCTTGACCTATGTTACTCAGACTAGCGTGTTACTGTGGACACAGATAAGTTCAATTTTTTTCAAGATTTCCATGTATTTGGAAGGTTCTTGGAGGATCATATCCCATACCATGTCCGGATATAGGTCAGACACAGATACTTCAAGAAAATTGAAGAGTCGAAACAACAGAGACAGATGCATTTGATCAACAGAAGAAACCGAACGATTACCAGTATCTTCAACACCCTCGGGCTTATCATTATGTTCTTGATTAATGATTTCAGTGGGTATCCAAAGGCCGATGTCTTCTGACAGCAAAGCCCAATTGGATTCCAAGACTTTCACTAACTTCCCTACAAAATGGTTAGCCAACTGGTAAATTTAACGTTCTTCGACAAGCAAAAAATGTTACAGCTTTTTATCTCGATAACAAACTAAAGTACCAAAATATACCACCTTTCAGATTATGAGTTACCTGCTTCCTCTTGCAAAAGAGTAGAATTCAGCTGCTCTTCTCCAAGGACCAACTTTTTGGCTTCTTTTACTTTCTCCTTGCGCCAGGTTTCAATTGCTTCTGTAAACCCAAGATGAATATCAACAAAAAAAAGAAAAAAAACACTAGCAAATTAGAATGACATAACTACCATGACAAACCCACGGATGATTAGTTGCTCTCGAACATGAGACCTACATTATTGCTGGATACTTTGAAATAACTCTTCCAACACACAGCGATAACTCTTACCTAATGGCTGAAATGGGTTTGCTTAGAGAATTGGTTGTTGAGGAATTCAAAATATTTAGCCTATAAGAATCTATCCAATCCTATGTTAGTTAAAAACAGCAAGCTGCTGATTTCGAAACTGCACCACATAGAGCATATCAAGTTTCCATTTCCATCAAATTGAAAAAGTAAAAATCTTTAGATTTAGAGCTAATCGGCAAACAGCAGCATAATAATCCCAATCCACTTTTCGAAAACTAATATTGCCTGCTAAAATGATTAAAAAAAAAAAGTTTTGGCTGACAATGTTTCTCAAAATTTTTAATAACTAATAATTTTCAACTGACATAGTTATTGAATATGGGCAAAACCAAATCCATGAAACTCACACTTCCCACCACAGTATGAACCGTGGCCTCATTAAAACTATTTCCTTAGAGTGTTCATCTATTTTCTACTTATTTTATATTCCAAACCAGTCAGCAGGAGTCCAAGTAATGAGTACGAGTCAAACGAAAAACAAAATGTAAAAAAGTCAGTCCTTTCCACACCGAAAGGAGGGAACAAAAGGATCGGTACAGGTGGCTCAAAGCGCCAGAAATAGCCATTTAAAGAGTCCGCCAGGTAATGATTACATTTATTCTAAAAGTTATAGCAACAAAAGAAGTCCACGATTTATTAGCATGACAACAGATGAGAAGGTATTGTCGTCGTGTTTTTCAAAGTAGGGAGAACAGAGGATATTTAGCTTCTGGGAAAATAGATGCATGGAGCTTGCATCGCCCTTTCAAACAACATATTCATGTACTCAGACCCAACATATTTCATAAAGCAATATGGTACCAAGAAAAAGAAAAAAAAAAAACATGGATATAAAAGCAGAACATGATAAATCGACCATCATGCACTAAAATCTTTCAAGTACTCCACAGATTTCTGAAGGAGAATTTCAGATAAGAATTTAATGAGTTAACACCAACAAAAAACCTAATTACTTTTTTAAATTTTATCATTAGAAATATATCCTGACCAACAAACTTTCTTCAATCAAAATCATGTTGCATAATATGCTTTTTCAGTGAAAAAAAAAAAAAAAAAAGATTCTTGATAAATAATAACTCAGCAGCATGGAATACAAATTTTGCTTTTCATCTTAATGCAATCAGTCAATTAACCATGATCTGCTGCAAATTATGAATTAGTTGCTACCCTTAAATTCAGGAAACTTAGAAACATTAAAGAATTGATCTATCCCATTAATGGTTATGTATTGCATTATAAAGCACATCCACCTTTGGACTAATTAATGATATTAGTTCAACAAGATTATGGCCCTTGGTAAGATGAAAGAAAAGAGGTGGAAGCATAACACGTGATACCTAATGGAAATTAAGCGACATAAATCCTAGAGCCTACATGAACATAAGAATTGAACTTTCCTATTTTTATGAAAATTTTTTGAGGTATTCCGCTTAGGAAAACATCACGACATAGATGACGAGAACAAAGTCTGAAAATGGATTTCTTTAGAATTATCAGAGATTTCCATCTGTCTTTTGAAAGATTGAGAATATGATATCTAGGAAGCTCATGATCCAGCAGCCATAATGTACCTACTGAAACTAGAATGATCAGATGCTATTTTGGGATGAAAACCAGAATAATCAAGCCTACGTTTCCACACAAGTAATTTCACATGCACAAAAATTGCAATGTCATTATAGCATTTTCTTTATATCTCCTGCATGCTAAACCAGCTAATAATACATCTGCAAGTTTCCATAATAAGAATGAATTTAAGACTGACTTATTCACTAAAAGATTATTTATTAACTTGTAATCTTTGTAGTTGCCAGCTTATACAAAGATTGTAATCTATAACTAAAAGCAAACAGTCCTATTCCTGTACATCATAAATGCTCAATCTATATATAACTACACCATAATAGAACAATACTCACTAAATAAGAACAAATATAAATACAACATCGTGTTAGCTATAAACCGTAAGATAATCAACCGAAACAAGCAACAAGGAAAAGGAAATCAAGGCAGACACCGACCTTGCTGCTCGCTGATATTGGCATTCGGTCTCAAGCTTCTCAAGCTTTGCAGGATCTCATCAGTTATCTTATGCTTAACTGCCTCTGGCAGTTCAGCCACTGATTCTTCACTCTGAAATTCATGCTTTAATCGCTTTACCTTTATTTACAGACATCAAAATTCAAATAATATCCCCCCAATTAAAAAATATCACCAAAAAAAGGAAAAAATAAATAAATGGGCAATTTGCATACCAATTTAACAAGCTCTATAGGTTCATTGGCTCTTCGAATCTTAATCGATTCTTCCATTTTCCTAATCTGATCTGGTGCATACTTTACAACTACAAAAAACAAAACAACCCCAGAAAATCAGGACACACTAGTCAACAGAAAATTTATCAAAAGCAAAGCTTATAGAAACTTACCATTATCTTTATTAGGATAAATGTAGAGAGAAGAATAGAGAGAATGAAGAATATAGAGAGCAATAACAATGTTAATGGAGCAAACAATCAGAGTGATTCTTTTATACGAGCAGTGACTCGACCCCGAGCCCGAGCCCGAACCTAAACCAAAACCAAGCCATTTTGCACCTCTGCCTTCTCTAGCCATCTCGTTCTCCGTTTTTCCTCCTTCTTCCACTCCTTCATTCCACCATATCCTTATCCTTTCTTTTTTTTTACTTTCCCTCCCTAAACAGATCGATCAAATGGGTTTCGCCAGATTGTAACAATCAACCAAACTTTCCCTTTATTCCTTGACTTTCCAAGCTATAGAAAAAAATTGAAGCAGCCAGGCAGCCGCTGCACCAATGAACAGCTGCTCTGGACCTTCAAGTTAAATCTTTGCGTGCGTTTTGGGTTTTTCTTCCTTTTCTTTTCTTTTCCTTTTTTAGCTAGGAACTGTTGTTCTGGTTAATTTTTAATCAAAAACACTGAATTACCTTTTTTAAAAATAAAAATCTCTGTAATAAAATCTTATTTAATTATTTAAAATATATTAAAAATATTTTCATAAATTTATTAAAAATTAAAAAAATCTTAATTAATATCATTAAGTATGATTAAGATGATATATTTATTAAAAAATATAATTAATATAATTTTTTAAAATTTAATAAAAATAGCATATGAAATATAAAATATTTTTATAAAATCATACGTAAGTAGCCATTAACTAATATTTATAAATACACTTATATCTTAATTGACGTCGGTTGAGATTATGTAATATATTACTACTAATAATATTATAATATTAAATCGTTGATAATGGTATTTGTCATTTTTAATATAAAAGTAATATTAAATTTTTTTTAATATTTATCTAATTTTATATATTTAAATAAAATAATTTTTTTAATTTATCTAATTTTATATATTTTAAATAAAACATTAGGTACGAGGGAAGGAATTGGGCAGCACATTTATGAACTCGCGGTGCACAGCACGATGCATTGGGCGAAGCGGACGACGCAGACCACACTTTCTCGACCGCTTGTCTTCTTCTTGTTTGTTTGTTTTTATTTAATTAGCTTCATTCATAAAACGTGTGTAATTATATTTTTTTTCAGCTAGAAAAATATATATTTTATATTTGAGGAAATTTAATTTAAAAAAATACGAAATCATGCATAGTTATATAAGAAAAAATGATTTTAAACTCTTTCAATTTTTTTTAAACTTTGATGTTTAAAAATTTATTAAACTTTAATTAATTTAATTCGAACTAAAAAAACTCATGATAAAAAAAAATTTAAAATTAATTTTTTTATTCATATTTTTTTATAAAAATTATTTTATTCGAATATTAATTAAATTTTAATTAATTTGATTCGAGTAAAAAAAATTTATAAGGAAGATAAAACTCTCCTAGGTGTTTTTTGCATGTTAAGTTGTAATTAAATATAACAATAAGCTAGATTTTTTTTTTTGAAATTTTTAAATGATTTACAAGAAACATACACAATCAACGTGGGATCAACAAGTGAAACGCACCACACACCAGTAGACATGCAATTTTTTTTATTTATTAAAAAGCAAAATAAAAATTCATGTCCCATTAAATCACGTGAGTACTTAAAAATTATATTTTTTTTAATAATAATTCCTCATAATTAGTAATGCTTCATTATTTCCTTGTGACAATTATTAATTCACTTTAATATCTATCTATACATCAATAATATTATGATATAAAAATAAAAATATGAAAAGTTTTTGACTTTATAAATGTTGTTATTCATTATATTTTTAAATTAATGCTATACATATTTTCATTATTAATAAGATATATCTAAGTAAAAATTTAATAATTAAATGGGTTAACTGAATAATAAATAAAAAGAATTAAACTTTACATTAATTTTTAATTAATACTACAAATATTTAATTTTATAATAATTTGATATAATTTACATATTAAACAAATTTTTGTAAAAGTTTACTATGAGTTCCTTTAAGCTTCTTTCTTCTTATACTATTAAATTAAGTATTTTAGTCTCTATATTTTTTAAAATTATAGTGAATAGAAAAATAATAAACGGTGTTAAAAAAATCATTTAAATACTAATAAAATATTGATTTATCATGTGATGTCAAATTTTAAATTTTATTCAAAAATAGATTTGTGTTACGAGTCGACTTTGGACCATTTTTGTACAAAATGTAAAATTTCATATTACATGATATACTAGTATTTTATCAATCTTCAAATAATTTTTTAACATTGTTTATAATTTTTCGTTATTTGCTATAATTTCAAAAGTAAAAAAATTAAAATATTAAATTTTATAGTACGAGAACTAATATGCTTCCTCCACTGCAATTGAAAGACTCTTAATGAACTTGTACCAATAAATTTTATATGATAATACAAAATTTAATTATTTTAGATTTTATTAATATCATTATTTTTGAAAAACATATAATTATATTATATTAAATTATTATTATTTAACTTTTATACAAATTAATATTAAAAATAAACACATTAACAAGTATTCACATGCAATGCAATGCACGTGATAAAAAATTATTAATTACGTTAAATCATATTTGAATGGTTCAATTATTGTCATCTAATAATCATGAATAATTTTTTATTTTAGAATTTAAGTTACGTAAATCTACTATTTAATCACGAGTGTTGTCATTCATTGACATTGATTGGTATCCGCTATCCACAAACTCAAATTAAATTGCAATGAATGTTCTTGTTGTTTAATATCATTTAGATCCAAAAAAATTATAAAATTTAAATTTAAATCTAAATTTTATCCGATTCAATGATTTAAATTATTATTTAAAATATATTTTATATTAATATTTATATATTTTATAATTAAATTTAAATATAAAATTATTATTTTAATTAATAAATAGTGAATCAA
>JBBYHM010000001.1:8763489-8812263 GCA_038381775.1 Adansonia rubrostipa | reverse complement strand
ACACACATATATATATATATATATATATATATATATATATATATAAAATACATTGAGCTACATGCCATGGTACCTACTCGCCACATCACAAGGCATCTAAAAGCAGAAAATAAAACAGGCTAAGATGAAATATACACAATAAAATTACATCATCTTAGCTTAGGGGATTGAAGAACAGCTATAGCATATCTCAATCCCCCTCCTCTGGCCAAAGTCAAAGCTAGCAAACACTACCAACACCTAGTCTATTTTACAAGGGAAGAACGAAGCAGCTAGCAAAAGCTATATATAGTATATAATGCTTTGATCTATTTGATTTTGTAACCACGTTTCAAAGCATACTTAACAAGCTTGTCGAACTCTGCATCGCTGATGTACCCATCACCGTTGACATCTGCATGATGTAGAGCCAGCCACGCTCGAAGACCAGGCATACGTGAACCCAGGCTGGCAAAGGCGTTCTTGAGCTCTTGCTTGCTAAGGTGGCCATCTTTGTCAGTATCGTGACGATTAAAGATACCCCTGACCTGATCCTCGGTTATGAGCACCGATGCACGCTTTGTTTCGATGTTTACTGCCGAAGTCGCCCAAGCAGGCGGAGCCCTCTGGCAAGCTTTGCCGATGCATTTAGGAACAAAAACGCCATCGTCCTTGCTGTTTTGTGTCATTGAACTTAGGATGTGGGCCATTATTACAAAAACTAAGTTATATATCAGAAACAGAAAAAAAAGAAAAGGCTAATTAAGGATATTGTTTGTTTGGCTTCTTGCTCTCTATTAACAAGCAGGATATAGATATATATAATACTTAGAAAAGTAACACATTCAAGATGCCATAAAATAATTTAGGGAATAAAGTTTGGAATAAAGGGTGAGTATAATTTTTTTTTTAACCTAGAAAAAAAGTAGTATAATAGAATTTGGAAGAGTGTTACTACTGTATATTTCGATTATGATAGGAGTTGGAAGTGGGAAGAAGTATGATCTATTGGAGATTGGCGGAGAGATTGAGTTGGTGAGTTAAAAATTACGGTAATCGGTTAGATTAATTATTGTAAGAGTAAAATTAAAATTGATAGGAGTATATGTATTCAGATAAACTTATTTATAGGCCAAACAAATTTTTGACTTGACCTTGAATAGAGTATTATGTAATTCGAGAAGGCTTGACCTAGCTCGAATTATATTTTATATTTAAATTTAATCAAAAATATTAATATAAAAATAATTTTTAATATTTTTTAAATAATAAAATAATATTAAATTTAATTACGTATTTAAAGTACACATAAGAGAGATCTTAGCTAACGCCAAATATCTCTCCCGATCTTTCTGGTGCAGTAACTGTGGAAGAATATTGCTTACTTGCAATATCATCTTCCTTAACTTTGATTTATTATTAGAGTTTTATTAACGAGTATTTTTTAGAGCAATTTTAAAAGATTTAATATACTATTTATAATAATATTATATAAATATAGAAATTAATGATTTTATTTATTATTTTTAGTGCATAAATATATAATTATTTAAAAAAGTGTGTTTGAGACGCCTGTTAACAAAATTATTATTATTATTATTATTATTATTATTATTATTATTATTATTGGTTTGGTGTCAAAGATTGGTCTTCTAGACCTTCTACAAGGAAACATGAAAAAAATTCCTTGGTAAAGGATTACTTGAAAGATCTATACAAACTCCTTCAATATTCCTCTAAGTTCATTTAATATTAAGAAGAATATCCAAATGATTAAATTTAGAAGTGTTAAAATTTAAAAGATAAAATATTTTATAAGATAGAAAAAAAAAGTACCTCTATACACTAAAACTCTGAATTTTCACTTAAAAAAATAAAATATTACCTTTTAATGTATATCTATAATTTTTTTTTACCCGTAGAATTTTTAAAAAATAAAAATGAGTCATTTTTTTTACATCGTCAATAAAACAAAAAAATCTATTTTATTTTATTTTATTTATTATTTTTAATATATTTTAAAAGATACATCTCTTTCTTCTAACTCACACTTATTGATGAACGAAATAATTATTTATAAAATATTTTCTCACATTATTTTATTTAATTTAATCTTATAAAATTCCCAAACATACAATATTCATTGGATTTCAATGGGCTTCCCCAAGAGCCTCAATTTGGGTTAAAAGCCCATATATAACCGCAAATTATAACCAATTGGACTATCGAAAACAACCGTTAAAACAAAATAACTACAACTCTCATAAACTGCTTTTTTTTTGGCTCAGAAAAATGGAATTCTCAAAGCCTCCTCCACTTCCCTCAAACCCTCTAGAGTCCCTCTCCACCTTCATCCAGCGTCTAGGCGACGAACTCGCCACCCGCCTCCGCCACACCAACCGTCTTGCCACTACCTTCGCGCTCGGTTTTTCCCCGTCGGCGACTTTCCACCATCGTCCGCTCTTCGCGTCTGTTTCTCAGCCGAAGGCTGCGGTAGCGGCAGCGGCAGCTGCCACCTTGAGTCCTGATCAGGTTGCCAAAACTCTAGCTGGAACCGCCGTGTATACAGTGAGCAACTCTAACAATGAGTTCGTGCTTATCTCTGATCCCAATGGAGCCAAATCTATTAGCTTGCTTTGCTTTCGCCAAGAAGATGCCGAGGCATTTCTCGCTCAGGTTTGTTAAAAATTTTTAAATTTAGAGCAAATTTAGTAGCTTTTTGTCTTGATTTTCTTTCATTTTTTCGTAGGTTCGATTACGGAGAAGGGAGCTGAGAAGTAATGCTAAAGTAGTGCCGATTACTCTTGATCAGGTGACTCTTTGTTTAATTACTGGTTTGTCAATTATGTTCAAAGAAATAAAAATGTTAACTAAAATTGGTTGGAAATAACAATATTGATTTTTATGATTACTGGTTTTATAATATATGCTATAGGTATATTCACTTAAGGTTGAAGGAATTGCGTTTCGTTTTCTACCGGATCCAATTCAAATAAAGAATGCCTTAGAGGTTAGTTTTTCATGCAATTTGGTTTTAAGGTTGTTCTTAAAATGTGTTCTTAAAAGTGGAAATAACATCTATGTTAGTCGGGCATGGGTGTCGGACATAGATATGTGTCAACATGGGTATGTTCCATTTTTTTGAAGATTTCCTATGCATTTGGAGGGTCTTTGAAGGATCATACCCCAAAAGCACATTTAGATATGTGTCGGATACGGATATTTTAAGAAAAATGAAATCAGAGCAACATAGCATAACATTATCCTGGAAATAGCTGAATTTTGCTGCTCAATGCTGTAAACTTATTTCATAGATTGTGTTAGTTGCCATTTTCTTATAAGCAATTTTGAGGCAATGAAGAAAAAGAAAAAAAAGAAAAAGAGGGGATAAAAAAGGTTTCAATTTTCATGGAGTAGTAAGAGAGATATTATCGGGTGCCAATTCTGTGGACTGGATGTTGGGTACATAGACATCAAATGGAGTTGTGTCGATGATTCCTTCATACTTACTGAAGATGCTATCTTTCTCAGATGGAAAATTCTACACCATTACTCACAATATTTTTTCATGTCTATTAGCTGAAAGTTGGTGATATCAAAAGTGGGTTTGATGGAGTTCCTGTTTTCCAGGTACGCAATTTATTTTATTAAACACATATGATGAACTCAAGAGTAGAGATATGGTTGACAGGCCTTTCAAGCTTAGATTATCCTTTCATTATTGTATAAAAAGAGCATCACAAGAATGTTTAGTGACTGCTAAAAGCTTCTTTGTGCATGTCTGTGGTTACTCATTGCAGTGTTGTCAAGGCATGCGTGTAGGCATGCCTGCAGCTTGTACCTCAGCATTTGACGACAAAAGTGACTCACAACTTTCTAGTAGAGGCGCATTTGATCAGGCATATGCCTGGTGAGCCTAGGCGTGCTTTTTTGTAAGGCGATAGGCATAAAAAAGGCCCACCTGATTGAAGCTCTCTTTAATTTGAACTTTTTTCAAATTATACCTTAAGGTAATCATGCATATTGGCCAACAAAAAAAAAAAATTGCAAGTTTTGTAGGTAACTTGGACCACTCTTTAGAGTTTATCATCATAATTACGTGTCTTAAGCTTATATATATATATATATATATATATATATATTCATACATACAAAAATACACACACGTATATATTGCGCCTTACTTCACTTAGGCGAGAGTTTTTTTTTTTTTTTTGCGCCTTGTGCCTGAGGCAATTTAATGACTCTAGTGCATAGAGTGCGCCTTGCGCCTTTGAAAACACTGACTCATTGTGGCCGTGTTTGTATTTTCTCCCTTGAGTCAATAGCAATTCTTTTTCTACATTAGCATAAAATAGCAGTTTATAGGCTCTCATGTATTGTTGTTGTTAATAGGGGACGTTTCCAACATTATTTTAATTTGATGAATCAGAACATTTTCTTTCTCCACAAGATATTGCCATTTTTGACATGGTGTTTTTATATTAGGGTGCATGAAGGCAGAACTGTGATAATAATATCTATATTAATTACAAGTTAATGTTAGATCTCAATTTTTTGTATCTAATGCCTCTGTTTACAGTCTGAGCTTCTTGTTGTGAGGAAGAAAAACAAACGTTTCTGTCCGATATATTTCAATAAGGTTTGCTTGATCTATCAAGTTCTTATCAATGCTATTTTCTTATTCAGCATTCATTGAAAAATCGTTGTTAAGCATAACTTGGTTTCCTATTTTTTGCTTGTTATTGTACAGGAAGACATTGAAAAAGAACTTTCAAAGGTTTCGAGGGCGCCAAGAGGACCCGGTGTTTCTCAACATATCATGGTATCATATATATAAACACACACACATTATATATATATATATGGACATTCAAATTGTATATGCATGCATGGATGATTAATTGCATGTCAAAACCCCTCTCCCCATCTCTCCTCATCATTTTCAATGTTTCGATCATTGTGTACTTGCTTTATCGATGGTATAGTTTTCAATATCGGTGTTGTTTTTCTTAGTAAATCTGATCTGTTTGAGCAGGTTGGAAGCTTGGAAGATGTCCTGAAGAAAATGGAGGTATAAGATGTCACCGAGTAGTTTCATATGATACGTACAATATGTGAATTGGAATCCGATTGTTCCTCTTTGTTTTTGATGCAGATGAGTGAGAAAAACTCGGGGTGGGAGGATCTAATATTCATTCCACCTGGTAAAAGCTATTCTCAACACATCCAAGACGTGGTGAAAGTATGAGGCAATTTGCATGTGCACGTCCGCCTGTCCATTTGATAGCATCAGAAATGCGATTACATCAACTCGGCAGCTCTTGAATTCAAATTTGGGATGGAAGAGAAAGGATTAATGCGATAAAATTGGGCTACGGCCATTTGTGTAGTTCAAGATCCGAAGAGTTCTCCATAAGTTACCAAAAATAGGAAAGAAAAAGGGAAATCGGTCAGGGTAAGCCTAGTTGTTGTGGTTATTGATATACATCTATACTTGGAATGAGTAAATTGTTAAAAGCCATTAAATTGTGGAAACGATTTTGGTTATTACCACAGCTGCTAGTTATAACTGACAATTGTGTCGAGACATTTACTTTCAATCGTTGGATTTGGAACATGAAAATTAGTTCGGTTGATTCATATAGCTATAATGGTATCTAATTGGTTCGAAGTTGAAATCTTAATATTTATAACTTTACTTTTATTGCTAGGTTATGGCACAATTTCTTCATCAAGGAAGAGTTTTAAGAGAAGGTAAAAGAAAATTATTTACACGTTGTTTGCCAAAAAAAAAAAAAAATGACAATTGAATTTCCTCATAAATCCACTATAAGGGCACATATATGATGCAAAGCGACCATGTCGTGTTTTATGTTTTTTTTAAGTCAATTATATAAATATAAAAATAATATAAATTATTAAATATGTTAAAATTTTAAATATAAATTTGATATGTATATTAAATATGTTTGTGTTAATCTTGTTTAAATCTGTCAAAACATATTTATTACATGTTTTCACCTATATTATAAATAAAATTTTTAATTAAGTTAATATTATTCGACTTATAATACCAATTAAAGAAATTGTATAAAAACCAAACAAATTTTTAATAATAAGTTAAAATTAAAATTATTTAGATTTTTCAACTTTTAAAAATAAACGGCTTACTAAGAAAAATCACTCACTTAAAAAATTACTTTGTTTTATTATTTAATTTTTAACTTATTTTTTCTGTTAAAATATAATAATTTAAAAATATATTTTTTAATCTACAAATAAATATAATAAATTTTAATATTTTTTTATTTTTTTATCTTTTTTCATATTTTCATAATTTATCTAAAATTACCGATTCTACTTTGAGGTCCGAAACGGCTTGAACTCAGCAAAACGAGGCAACAAGAATTAGGTAATAACTTATTCAACAAATATATAGGATCTCAATTATTTCATTTAATGATTAATGAATAATTTTTTTAGATTAAAAAATATATTTAGTATTTAATTTTTTTATATTTGAATTTATAATTAAAATTCAATTTATATATTCCATTGTGCTAATAAATTAGAAACTTTTATCAAATTCAAAATCAAAATCAAAATTAGTACTTTCATTAAACGATATCGATTAAATTAATTCAGAAAAAAATAAAAAAATTTGAAAATCAATTTATTTTGTAACTTTAATTTGAATTTATGAAATTTATTTTATTTATGTAAATAAAATTGAATTGAATTAAAACTTATTTATATAAACCAAAAATAGATAATTAAAAAGAAAAAAATATATAATCAAATAAATCAACAAAAATTTATTTTAAAAATCAATATATTCTTAAATTAAAATGCATCGATTTTACGTGTCAAAACATAAACCATTAAAAATTGTTATTTTTTGCTTTTATTTCTCCCCGTAATTTTCGTGTCCTAAATTTTCAAATATCATAAATGATCGATTCCCTTCCACTTTTCGTCTCTTTGTTTCTGGTTCACCCGGGTAAATTATTTTCCTTTCTTTTTGTTGTTGTTAATTAGTTTTTTTCCAAAAATCTATATCTAATCGGTGGTTTAATTATGAATTAGGCGGCAAATCGTGTTTTTATATATATATATATATATATATATATATATTTTTTTTTTTTTTTTAGCTGTGGAAATGAAGCTCTGAGAATTTTGAAACTGCTGGGATTCAGGCTGGATGAATTTATTATAACGTTGATTTAAGGAATCAAGCTTACTTTCTTCATTTATTTATTTATTTTTTTGCTTTGTTTAATTGCAGAAACAATTGACAATTCAAATCCTGGCCTAGATCAGCTTCCTTTCCCCGCCGTGAGCTTTCATTTACTTTTTTTTCTCTTTTAAATATAATTCTTTTTTTTTATTTTACTTTGTAGAACTTTTGTCAATTAAATTCAGGATTAACAGACTTTTTACGTGATAATTTGTGTCTGTATCTCAAAATATTGTTATGATTGTCGATTCTTTGGAAAAGAAGCAAACTTTCAAATGCTAGGGAAACTCTTCAATCATGATTAAATTCTGGTAATATGTTATGCCAAAATGGCTTATCCGCTAGTAGGAAAATAAATGGGATTGAAAAATTGAGAATGCTTCTATTTATGTAATTGGATTGGATCTAATGTACTGTACAGTGTCGATATTAATTTGTGAAATTTTCGGGATGCAGTTTGAATTTTATTCAAGGTAAAGAAGTTATTTGGTTATTAGATATATGTGATTTTTCTTTGCGTGTTTTTAGCAGATGAATGATCTAAGAAACGTTTGTTTGCTTATTAAGTCGTTAGTTTTTATCTTTGATAAACCCTTTAATTTGCAGGGCTAAACTTAGACTGTGGTTCAGGTTTTGATGTTAGTAGGGATTTGGCCATATGGGATAAAAATCCGATTATATTTTTTTCCATATAATTGAATTTTGAATGAAATTAGCCCAAAAAAGGGGCTTTTGCATGAAATTAAATTTAATGGGCTATTAAATATCTGCTCCATTGTTGTTATCTGCCTCCATTCCTTGATTTGATCAATCATTGTTGATGTGTTTGCTGATTGAATCTTAAATTGAAAATCTGTGGCCGATAACAGATTGGACACCTAAACTAGCACATTTGGTAGCTTAAGCATAGAGGGAAAACAAATTTAAGATGACAAAATTGTTTTTGCTGTCCAGATTCCACGTGACTTTTAATGCTTTTTTATTCTTTCATTTCGGATTTCTTTGGTCAAAACTTGTTTCCCACCTCGCATATTTGCCATAAATTGTAGAACTTAGATGGTGCTTGACTTAAATTGAGTATCTACTATTAAAGAATACAATTGTAGACACTAATTTGTTTGGTGAATTTTATTCTGTATGTTAAACATATAATCGCTGATTTTCTTATTAGCTGTTTTGTCAGGAATTAGATGGATTAGGCAGTGATTTCTTGTGAGTTCTTTTCCCTGTCCCTTACATGGTCTCGGTTTTTTTTTGGTTTCAGACGCCTTGGTGGGACTCCTTGCCATTTTCTTGTATGGAAAATGTAAAAGCATTATAGATACCTCATTCAGAATCTTCTTTACCAATTGAAAGTTCTAAACCAGCCTCTTTACTAAATGCTTTTGATGACCCAATTACAGGACAAGAAGACCGCATGAAAGATACTGCAGCTTCAACTTCATCAGTTGTCATTGATCAAACTGAGATAGATCATCAGGTTAGACTGATGGAATGCAACATGATTTTGCCTTCTGCTTCCTCCCATGAAGTGCAATTGAGTGAGCTTACCTTGCCCTGTCCTGAGGTTGGCACCATCCCTGTTGGATCCATTCAAGATACTTCTGATGTACAACAATCTCAAAATGCTCATTCTGCTTCCTTTGATTCCGAAAGTAATCACCAGATAACATCACCCAGTGTTTCTACTCACCCCCATCTTGTTGCCACCAGTTTTGCTGTTGGATCCTTACAAGATACTTTGGATGGACAACAGAGTGAAGATGCTGATTCTGTTGGCAGTTCTGATGTTCTGCTTAATGGCATTATTTCATCCTTTACCAAGGTCAATGACTCTAAGGCAAGAGATGATAAAAATAGGGATCATGTAGCCCAAGTCAATAATCTTATCCTGCCTCGTAAAAGGATTATCAGTTCTACTGTTGAATCCCCCAAATCTATTAGTCCTACACACACAAAGCAAGTTGATTTAAATAGAGGTCTTATTGATACAGCTTCATCTTTCGAATCTGTTAAAGAAGCTGGTTCCAAGTTTGGAGGAATTGTTGATTGGAAAGCTCAAAAGTCGCAAACTGTGGAGGTATTATTAGATATATTTATAGTGGAGTTACTGTTAATATAATGTATGCCACTGCAATATATTTTTCTCACGTCTAGTGAATGCTGTTCATCATGAATTTTGTTCTCCATCTTTATCAACTTTTAATGACCATTAAATATTTTTCATTTTCTCTTTGCCTACTCTTTTCATGTCCGCTAACTGTAACTTTTTTTTTTGGGGGGGGGGGGGTGGCCATAGAGACGCAAGTTTGTGGAACAAGAGCTTGAGAAAGTACATGAGGAGATGGTTGCATATAAGAAACGGTCAGTGGATGCTGAAGAGGCAAAAATGCGAGTATTAAAGGAGCTGGACAGAACAAATAGACTAATAGAAGAGCTAAAGCTATGCCTGGAGAGAGCAGAAACCGAAGAGAATCAGGCTAAACAAGACTCCGAACTGGCCATGCTCAGGGTGGTGGAGATGGAACAAGGGATTGCTGATGAGGCTAGTGTCGCAGCAAAGGCACAGCTTGACGTTGCTAAATCCAGGCATGCAGCTGCTGTTTTGGAGCTGAAGTCTGTTAAAGAAGAGTTGGAAGGATTACAAAAAGATTATGCTTCTTTGGTGATCGAGCGAGATATAGCTGTTAAGAAAGCTGAAGAGGCTGTTTCTGCTTCGAAAGAGGTTGAGAAGACGGTGGAAGAATTGACTTTTGAGCTGATGGCTACAAAGCAATCCTTAGAGTCTGCACATGCTGCCCATTTGGAGGCAGAAGAAAAAAGGATTGGCACAGCCATGGCCCGAGACCAAGATACTCTTCTTTGGGAGAAAGAACTAAAACAGGCTGAAGAGGAGCTCCAGAGACTCAATCAGCAAATCCATTCAGCAAAGGATCTGAAACCAAAGCTAGATACTGCTTCGGCGCTGCTACTTGATTTGAAAGCTGAATTAGCTGCTTACATGGAATCTAAACTTAAGGAGGAAAATAATGGACACTCCACTGATGAGTCACAGATATCAGAGGAAAGAACTCACTCTGATATGCAAGCTGCGATTACTTCAGCAAAGAAGGAACTTGAAGAGGTGAAGCTCAAAGTAGAAAAAGCTACTGCAGAAGTGGATTGTTTAAAGGTGGTTGCAATTTCATTAAAATCGGAGCTTGAAAAGGAAAAGTCTGCTCTTGCCACCATTAAGCAGAGAGAAGGCTTGGCGTCAGTTGCTGTTGCTTCTCTGGAAGCTGAACTTGACAATACGCACTCAGAAATATCTGGAGTCCAGATGAGGGAAAAAGAGGCCACGGGGAAAATGGTGGAGCTGCCCAAACAGCTGCAGCAGGCAGCAGGAAAGGTTGACGAGGCCAAGTTACTTTCTCAAATGTCTCGTGAAGAGCTGTGCAAAGCAAAGGAAGAGGCTGAGCAAGCAAAGGCTGTAGCAAATACCTTGGAGAGTCAATTACTTGCAGCTCAAAGGGAGATACAGGCAGCCAAGGCTTCAGAGAAGTTAGCTTTAGCTGCTATCAAAGCATTGCAAGAGAGTGACTCCGCTCAAAGAACTGATACTGTTGACTCAGCAGCTGGTGTACTGCTTTCCTTAGTGGAGTACTATGACCTCAGTAAACATGCACATGAGGCAGAAGAACAGGCCAACATGAGGGTGGCTGCTGCCATTTCTCAAATTGAGGTAGCTAAGCAATCCAAGTCAAGAAGCTTGGAAAAGCTAGAAGAAGTAAATCGAGAGATGGCTGAAAGAAAGGAAGCACTAAGAATTGCTAAGGAGAAGGCTGAGAAGGCCAAGGAAGGGAAGTTAGGTGTGGAGCAGGAATTGAGAAAGTGGAGGGCTGAACATGAGCAGCGGCGGAAGGCCACTGAATTGAATCATGGAGGAAACAGTACAAGGGCAAGTTCTGAGGGAAAGAAAGAAATGAACAACTTCAAGCCTGTACCTGCTGCTCCTGCCCGCACTTCAGCAACCCCAAAGGCACACATCCGTGGGAATAACACAGAAACCGAATCGTCCGCAGAACCAAAGGTTGTAAAGAAAAAGAAAAAAGGATTTTTCCCAAAGATGATGATGTTATTTTCCAGAAAAAAATCAAGTTCATCCAAGTCCAAGCCCAAGTAAGTCATCAATGAACTGATGTGTTATCTTTGCTGTTGTGATTTTTACCTCCCTTTTCTCTGGGTTGTCACAGTGGCCATAAATATTCGATAAAATTCGACAGATTTTTACATTCTTTGATTCTAAATTCTATTGATTATTTGATGTATGATAAAGTTGAGAAATATTTTTTGCTTACTGGGAAAGGATTGTATGGCTGGAGAATCTGAAGTAATAAAGATGGTTCTGTGAAATACGAATGAAAGAATCTGGTTTTCTTTGCCTTATCCAAACCTATATTCTTCTTTGAAAAACAAAATTTGCAATTTGTGTATGCGTGCGTGTGTTATGTCTTGTTTTGTATATATATTCGTTTTAATTGTGTGAACATGAACATATCGTGTCCTATTTATTACATTATTTTCGCATTTATTAAACATGTCTTGTTCAAAATTAACAGCTCTACAAAAGAACAAAAAGATAACTTTGAGAGCAAAATTAAGCTGACAAGACGTTTAGCAATCCCATACAAATCAACCGCCTCTTTATAGTAGTCGAACTCTGAAGAAAAGCATGAACTTTGAAGTAGCAGCTTAAATTTTAACCGTGGGCCAATAGGGTCATATTACTCGGATTAGGAATGAATGTATGTTACTTAGATTCGGAATGAATATCGGATATAAATATTGTGTCTGACATGGTTATACTTATTTTTTAATTGTTTCATATATATGACGGATCATATCTCTATACACTTATACAAGTGTTGAATACATCGATGGTAAAAAAATGAAAAGTTCGGATAATCATGATCTAAGATTGTGAAAGGCATTTGGATGCCATTGCTTACTAGCTTTTGAACAATGAAATCATAAATATTCAGTTGCTTACAGCAGATGAACAAAAAAGAATAAGTAAATAAGATAGCCAATGTTACATTTATATTTGATGACATTTCCATCAAATACTAAATCCCAATGGCAAATAGTTAAGAAGCCCCACCATTTTTACATTCTAAGAACTAGAGTTAGCAAGGGTTTGAACGATAGTTTTTTGCCATGGATTTGAAAGGTGCTCCACAAGGTTATCAATTGGACCTGCATGAGTCACATAAGCTTGGACAAAGATGCCTAACATGGCTATCATAGCCAGTCGTCCTGCATGGGAACACTGAGTTTCAGAACTTAGTAATAAGAAAATAATAGTCATTGAAGGAAGAATTAGGCAAAAAAAACAAGAAAAGAAGAGAAAAAAGAAACAGACCATTTTTTATCTCTTTCAGCTTCCAATCATGAGCATTTTTAATATCTTTGGCCAGACCAAGAGGATTTAGCAGAGGACCTCCGGGGTAGCTGGTGAAGTGGTGACCATGAATACAAAAACGTAAGTTGGTTTTCTTTTTCTTTTTTTTTTTTTTTGGGAGTTTCAAGATGGTAATGAATGATAAGACTCGGCATCAAGTAATTATACTCAAATTTTTCATATATTTGAAAAATCATATCACGCACCCATCGTACCCATGTCGGAAACACCGATCTTTTACGAAAAATAAATATTCCGAGTGACAGGTGGTAGCGGGGGATAGGAAACATCCTTTTCTAATGCATAGAAAACATCTATGTTGCCTGGACTCGAGAATGTACGTCATATATGGGTATTTATCTAACATAGTATTGCTCAATTTTTTTTTTTTTTAAGTTTAATTCCCATACTTATGTCCGAACATATACACAACATAAATTTCGGATACGGATGTTTCAAGGAAAATGAAGAGACAAAGGAAAATGAAGAGACATAGGAAAAAATACCCGGGTTCTAAACCTTCAAGTGCAGCTTCCAACCCAAAGAAAGACCCTTCTTTAGCTTGAGAACCTGGACTAATGAAATCCATGTACCTTTTAGTTTCAGCAAACCTGTTTCTCATAAACAGCAAAGCCAAGAAAATGAAAGTAATTAATCCAAACAAAAATCCATAGTTTTTCCTAATTGTAGAAAACAAAACCCACAAAAAAAAAGGGAAAGAACTCTGCCATTAATATTCTACCCCATCAAAAGAAATTGGACAACTATCAAAGTTCTTGTGCTGGCAAATTCAAATTTCACTGCACCAGCTTCATACCAAACTGGTAAATTGCTGATCCCTGTAACGCGTAGTAACTGCAATAAAGTAGTAATTATTTATATGCATCAAAGATTTGTGATGGATGTTAAAAAACTGGGAAGTCTAACCAATCCATTCGAATCAATGGTGATTAACAGTGAACTACCAGCAAAATTAGCTAAAACCCATTTTTGTTCCATGGAAGAATGTTTTGAACTTTTAACTTACATCAGTGAATAGAATGCCAGCAACTCCAGCCATGGCAAAGCGAGCATGGACCAATTCTGCTTGAACATACCACTTCAAGCTGTCTGGGTCTTCTCCTAGACCAAGTGGGTCAAATCCATAATCTCCAGCCAAACTGGAATGGGGAAAAAAGAAAAAAAAAAGAGAAGGAAAATGTCAAAAACTGAGAAAAGAATTCTCATGTAGTTATACAAAATTATCCGAGTTCCAAGTGGCTCACCTTCCATCCAAATATGGTGGAGGATCAAGTCCAGGGAGCCAAGTTGGTCGCTGCTGGGCTTGAACTGCAGCTTGTTCATGACGTCGAGGGGCAGCAGACGTAGACCAAAACGTAGTAGTTGCTGAGGGGAACGAAGGTTTGTAATTGTATACTTTATTATGAAATATGGATGAGGAAATGGAGCAAGGTTGAACAAGGAAGCCTCTTCCAACTGCAATGGCGGCCATCTTTGACTGTTTCCTTCAATTTTTTTTCTTTTTTTTATCTGTTTGTCTATCAACAAATGCTGATCGGAGGCATACAGGGATTTCCACGTAAATAACTAGTAATCAAAATTATTACTGTAAAAATATAGAGAAAACGTAACCATATGTCTTAAAAAACATGATAACCCAGGCCCCACTTGTCCCCGTTCTAGCCATTGGATTTGGATGCATGGATTGTTTGACAATAAAAAAAAAAAGGAAAATATTGGTTGTATATTGGCTATCATCAGGTAGTTTTGAGCATATGGTTAATCGTTCGACGCGGAGCGGGTGAACTTGGGTTGTAAGTACAGTTATTCATGGGGTTCATCTATTGGATTATCCTTGGAAACAATTTTGATTAATATTTTAAAATGAATTAGATAAAATATTAAATTTAAAAAATAAATTTTGTTTAAAAAATAGATTAGATTTTAAGTTCAGCATTTAAGATTCAAACTTTTTTTTTAATTATATAATGTATATAAATATAATATTTATTTATCACACAAAAAATAATATATATAATATTATATTGTAAAAATGAAAAAATATTAAATTATTTATATTTTAAAACTTTGCAAAAACATTATTAAATTATTAATTGTTAAGTTAAATATATATATATATATAATATAAGTAAGATTAGATGAGTCTTAACAATTTATTTATAAATATGACAGGTTTGGATAAAATTTAAGAATCATATATTAGGTTTTGTTATATTTGGACAAGTATAAATAACGTTATTAATCATGTTTAGACTCGGTCCAAACCCGGCAATACTTCCAACTAAGCCTGGCCCGGGCCAATTCTTTGGGTCTTCTGGCATGGCAAGATTATGAATCCAACTCGATCAGGCTAGCTCCTGAACATCCATCCCCTCCAGTGTCCTTCACCATTTGCCTCACTCTTGCTACATCATCCCACATCTTTTTAGAAGCATAAAGATTTGACATCAACACATAAAGCCCACCATTTCTTTGATCCAAGAGATACAATTTCTTGGCTAAATATTCCCCAAGTTTGACCTCTTGGTGGATGCAACAAGCATCGAGCAAAGCTCCCCACACCGCAGGATCAGGGTCCGAATCCATGTTCCTGATAAACAGCAATGCTTCCTCGAAGAGGCCTGCTCGACTAAGGAGCGCAACCATGCTTGCACAGTGTTGAAGGCTCGGCAATATACCGAATTCTTCAGTCATAATCTGGAAGTATCTTCTTCCTTTAACAACACTACCACCACAGATACAAGCACCTAAAACCCCCAAGAATGTGATTTTATCAGGTTTTAGCCCTCTTTCTTGCAATTCCGCGTAATGGTTAAGTGCTTTATTTTCGAATCCAGATATACCATAACCTGTAATCATCGTGTTCCATGTTGCCAAACATGGTTCTTTGATGCTTCGGAACACTCTTTCTGCTAGCTTGATGCTTCCACACTTGATATACATGTCTATAAGAGCAGTACCAATAAAATCTTCTGCCTCTAGGTTGTTCCTGAGGGCAAAACTGTGAAGCTTCTTACCAAACTGCAAATAACCCACTTGTGAACACCCAGAAAGCATGCTAGCAATGGTGATGGCATCCGGTACATGTCCACACATCATCATTTGACGAAAAAACTCCATGGCATCACCTGCCCTTCCAGTCTGCACACAACCGGATATTATCGAATTCCAACTGATTAATGGCTTTTCTTCCATCTCCGAAAACAAAGAGAATGCAGCTTCTATGTCATTGAACCAGGAATACATACTTATTAGCCCGTTTGCAACCAAACAATGTATGCATAGACCAGTCTTTATTCCATAACCATGAAAAGCTAGTCCAGTAGCAATGTAAGCAGGATTTTTAACCCCATGAAGGATGCTAACCATTGCAACTGCATCCAATTCCATATCTAGCTGCTGACTTCGAGCAAAACATGCTACCACCTTATCGACGTTCCCTTTCTCAGCATAGTTTGAGATAATAGCAGTCAAAGAAACTAAATTTTCTCGAGACAATGATTTATGAAGCGATTCAGCTGATTCACTATCCCCACATTTAGCATATAAACAAACTAAAGAAGTAATTACAGCAGCATCGTTGACAATGCCGGCTTTAGTAGCAAAACAGTGAATAGTCTTATGGTCTGCATTAGCAGATAGAAGGCTCATAACTGTTACAGAATTTACTTCGACAGCTTGCGCTCTCATTTTCTTGAATACAACCATGGCTTCATCAAACAAACCGTTTTGTCCATAAGCACCAATCATGGTATTCCAAGAAACTACACATTTTTCTACCATTTCTTCAAACAAAATTTCCGCCCCTTCCAAGTCCCCACACTTTGCATACATCGAAGTAAGCACATTTTTCACCTTAGAATCCCTGTCTAATCCAGCTTTAACTCCAAATCCATGAATTGATTTCCCTTGAAACACTAACTCAATCCTCCCACAAGACGGAACCAAACCAACCAACGTCGTAGCTTGAGGCCTAAAACCCTCTCTAACCATTTCAATGAAAAGATTAAATGCAAAAAAATCATAACCATTCTTTGAGTACCCAGAAATCAAAGCGTTCCAAGCAACAACATCTCTGTCAGGCATATCTTCAAGCAAAAAGCTAGCATTGTTAATGCAACCCAAGTTTACATAACGGTTAAGAAGAGCAGTTTTAATATATGCAAGTCGAATAACGCCGGATTTAAACAAATGGGTATGTATTTGATCGGCTTCTAACTTGGGTTTTACTGAATCTGAAACAGAGAAAGATGAAGCTGAGGCTTTGATGAGGAGAGAAAAAGTGAGATCACACGGCTTTAGATTGGATTGCAGTAATTGGCGGAAAATAAGCAACGAGGATTTCACTTTTCTAGTTTGAAGCTGTGATTTTAGTAAAGAATGGAAGGACTGGAGACCAATTGAATTACCCAAGCTCATACTCTACTCTCCCTCAAGACTTTCGGAGCTTTACCGCTTCTTGTCTTCAGATTTTAAAACAAATCACCCTTTGAAGTGCGTTAACAAAGTTTAAATGTTTCAGTCGTAAGGTTCCAGTTGATAAGAAAAGAAATTATTTTTCCTTATCAACTAAGGTTCGCTTTTTGTAGGAACATGTTCAAAAGAACGTTGAATACGGTGCGATAAAGCAATGTCTTCAAAATCGCCTAGGAAAGAGGTTAAATCTACACAGAATCTGAGACATCCCGACAATCTTATTTAAAAATAATTAAAAAAACTGTAGACTTTAGAGAAAATGCAAGACAACTGTGTCATATAAACATAGTTATAGATAAGATTGCATTTTGTTGATGGCATGCAGATTATGGTATTATTTTCGGCAGCTGCATATTAGTCACAAGGCAAGGATAAAAAACCAGAATATTGACTGTGCTTGTGGCACTAATCCCATAATTTTGTTGCGATCAGAATCAAAGATCATAACCAATCTTTAGAGCAACATTTAAATGACATTTTCAAATGACAAATTTGTGTATTTTTTCTTTTATTATTATTGTTATTGTTATTATTTCAAATTTGTCATTTGTTCTCCCATACTGCATAGTTGTTCCCAGAGGTAGCAAGCTGGTAGTTTGAAGGAACAAGGTTTCCAAGATCCATCTTTGGGCCAATCTTCATTATGATTTTATCATCAATCGATGCCATATAAAGGTCGGATTCGGCAGCCAGAATATTGAGTGTGCTTGTGGCACTAATCCCATTCCTGTTTCTGATTGCCACCAGTTTATTAATCTCATCCTTCAAACCGAAATCGAAGAAGTGATCATAAAACTGCAAAAGGAAGGAACAAAGTTTTTTCATTAGGTTACTATATATATTCAGATGGTCAAAAAGATGTAATGAAAGTGGTAACTGATTAAGAAGAAAATGCTGATTGCTTCAGCTAGTGTAAACCTATATTACTCAAATTCGAGTGTGCATGTCAGATGCAAATACGTGTCCTCATATTCTCATAACCTATGTTTAGGTTATTGGACACGAATATTTAAAAAAAAAAATAAAGAGCCGGAGCAAGCAGGTAGAAACTTACAACGGAGGGGATGCCAGGATGGGTGAGAATATAAGCATATCCTTGCATTACTTTATCAGATGGGAATGGCGAGATGTTTTGGGTGGATCCAGTGTCATGATTGTCTATGAAAGTGACAGCATTTTGAGGTAGAAGTCCAATCAATCCAGGAGGTTTCCCATTGGAATCCTTCAACCGCCACAGCTGCCCTTGCACTGCAGCATTAAGAACCAGTTTTGTAGTGAAATCAAATGCAGTGACAACACCTCCAGCAGCTTCAATCCAATCTTTTAGTGCAGCACGATGAGAATCTTCTTGTCCAAGAGCAAAATCATCCCATTTCTCCCCAACTGCAAAATCTGGTGAAGCTTGATCCATATAGATCTTGGTTATGCTTGGGGCATAGCTTTTTACAAAATCAAAACGCCATCCATCAAATCCGATCTCTTTCTTTAACCAATTCAGCCAATCTGATAACTCTTTTTGGACCTTTGGATTGAGATGATCGATGTCAGGGGCAGGATCGTAGGGTAGCCCGCTGTCAGGGTTCCCGGTGCCGTCAGAATAGGCAGTATCGTCTTTGCAAATGAAGGATGGTCCCCAATCAAGACGATCATCCGGAGTTCCACCTTCGAAAATACAATATATTCCCCTGCTATCTTGCCTCTCAGCTGTTCGATGGTTTATCACTATGTCAGCAACAATCTTGACTCCCTTTTGGTGGAATGCATCAATCAATGACTTCAATTCAGCCTGAGATCCATACTTTGATGCATCAAGATCATAAAGCCTTCCTGGCAAGTACCCTGAAAATGAAGAATGAACTCCATTAGAATGTGAACAGAGCAAAATTTCAAACAACTACAAGGCCTGAATTTCTAGATCCTTTGACAAGGGATCTAAACGCAATCTATCAATGAAGGATTGTAATGGAGGGTACCCTGGGGGGCAGCCGACTGGGAAGGTGGTGGGAGCCAAACACGAGTAACACCAGCATTAGCAATATTAGAAACAGAGTTCAGGAGAAAGCTGTACCATCCACCTGGCTTGTTGCTTGATTCCCAGTTGAAACCCTGAAAAAGAACATCAAAATTCAAAGCCTCTCAAATTCAACTCAAACATCAAAAATCATATTTTAACCAAAAACCCCAAGTATAGACATAACCTGGAACAATAAGGTAGAAGATGCAAAGGGAGACAAGACAAAGAGGAAGACAAAGAAGAAGCAAAGTGGAGTTGACATCTTTGCCTTTTCTGTCTTAGGGGGAAGAGAGTTACTGTCTTTTTATAGGCATCATCTGCTTGTATTGATTTTGAAATTTACGACATTTTTGCGCAATTGGTGCTCTGCATGGACTTGGAAAAATAAAACAACCGTGTTGAATAAGAGAAGAAGATGAATGAACTCAATAAATCATTACGTGTGGAAGTGGAGAAGAAGATATGAATACACCTTCAACTTTGAGTAGAACCACTAAATTCCAAGAAAGGAAGGTGAACAAGTGCTTAACGGTAAGTATGTTCACACAAGTCGATGGCCTGAATTTTTTCCCTTTTTTTTTGAAGTTTTTGCTCACGTCAGAATTTAACCGAACTCCAAAATCTAAACTTTTATTAAAAATATTAAAATATTAAAAAATAATTTTTATTTAATTATTTATATTTTTTTAATTAAATAAAATTTATAATTTTATTAAATGATTAAAATGAAAATTCAAACTATGTCTTACTTTAGACCGAGCCTACTAAGTTCGGTGAACTATCCGACTCTTTATTAAATCTACTTGATGATATTACTTAAATTGTGTTCATAAAAATAATTTAAAAAATAAATTTACTATAATAAATATTGAAACTGTATTTTATTTTTATTATCATTATTCTTTGGTATTATAAGCAAATTTACCTTGGTTCCAAAAGTACAAGGACAACATAACCAAAGTAAAGGATAATGGTAAATTCAATATCAATTATAACATATGATAAATTTACTATTTAACTCAAAAATATATAATTAATATATAATTTTTTAAAAATTTAATAAAAATAATATATTAAATATAAAAAAATAAAATGAAAAAATAATAATGATGAGCATGGACCCATATTAAAAATTCCTTTTTTTTAAGTCAGAAATTAATAGAATGATTGCCAAAACAACGATCCAACATACTTCTCAATTCTCATTCATCAATCCTTGTCTACAACTCCTTTTCTATTTGATTAAACCTAAAAATTTAACATTAATATTTTACCAATCAAACATTTAATTAACAAACAAACAAACAAATATATTTATATTTTTTTTCGTATACCATAAAACAAGAAATTATTACATATCCTTTGCCCTTTAATGGAAAAATTATTACGTAACCTTTCTCATTGTTTTGCTATTACAGACTTTTTAATATATTTTAAGCTCTTTTTATGTCATTAGCGTTGCAAGTTACAACTCTGCTTGTCCTTAATTAAAATCTTTTCCCGATTTATGTCTTTCTTGGATATTAATCATTTTCAAAAGTATTACTAATATATATATATATATATATATATATATATTTAACCCTTTATTTGACTTGGGCATTGAAAAGAATATATGCCAAATGGACAGCCACAACGTTGGAATCTAATTCCAGATTTTAATGATTAAATGGAAGACTTAGAAAGAAAAATACGCCGTGAGAATAATCACTGGTAAACCTGGTGGGTTTGGGTGGGGCTTTAAGCGTAGCATAGCTTACATTAGGCATATATATATATTAAAATATATGAGCAAAATGATGGAGGGAACATGGAATAAAATAAGAGAAACCATACAATTTGTATATTTATGATATTATAATTATATTTAAAATATTTTATATTTATATAAATTTTAATATATTAATAATTTATATTATAAAAATTTTAAAATATTTATATATTTATATTATTTTTATATCATATCATATTTTGTATCGTATTATTATATTATATTTATGTTGTAATGCTTACCAGGTAACTAATATTTGAAAGGTTACCTCTGTCCCTGAGAATAGTCAAGCAGCGCAAGCAAAAAGAAATGAGAATACCCCTAATTTAGGAGCAATTTCCTAAGGGACCAGTACTTTATCTCAGCAATTAATCGTAGACTAGCAATTGGTGAATAGTCAAGCAGCGCAATCACATCGAAATGAGAATGCCCCTAATTTGGGCAATTAAACGTAGACTTAACGATAGATATATTTATATTATATTTATATATTTTATTATATTATAATTATATTTAAAATATTTTATATTTATATAAATTTTAATATATTAATAATTTATATTAAATAAATTTTAATAATATATTTATTTTATATTATATTTTTATTATTTTATAAATATTATTTATATAATTGTATTAAATATTATTAAATTTAATTAAAAGAAACGGTTTTAATTTTCTAAGAGGTTGGTACTTGTTTAGACCCCAAAAGGAACACCGACGCAGTCCCTTCACGTAAGTGAAAAAATAAGGTCCACAAGATCCAGAGCCAAAAAAGAAGTTGCAAAACGGATCAAGCCCTCCAATATATTAACAGGATCCATATGAACAGCTGGTAGATGAGCGTGACAAAACAAAATTACCATCTCATAACATGTTGGACTGAACAGAAGGGACATTATGAATCCAACAACAATGTTGCCCGAACTCAGTACCAAAGCTCGAATATAAATATATATTTAATATAAATATATTTAATTTATTTATTTATTTAAAAGATTATATCATCATATTTTTTAATTATATCTATTAAATAAAAATATAAAATATAAATATTTTAAAAATATGAAAAGTCCTGGTAATACAATTCAATAAGACATATAGTTTTAGCGGAACAAAGAAAAATGTTGCAATTGATCAATAAAAAGGACTGTGAAGCTTTATAATAATCCGAATCCTTAACCATTCGAAACCTACGTTATATAAAGCATAAAGCAATGATAAAGAGTTTTATCAATGAAGATAGCTTCAATTTATACTTTTTTTATCTTAACTTTTGCAACAAAAGAACCTGTAAATACAATAGCACATCACCATCTTTGCTTACATCTTTGGAGGCTTGGGAAAGTGTCAAGGGTGAATTTACGACTAGCATCTAGAATGATCTAAATTTGAATGTTAATCTAATTGATCTGAATTCAAAATGATCTAAAATTGAAGTAATCTGAACTCGAAAATTTAATAATTTAAATTAACCTGACCCACCCAATTGATAGGTTTACTTTTGATGTTTCAATGTTTCATGAAATCATTTCAAGCTGTTTCTAAAGAAATAGAGAAAAAAAAAAGTGATGATAATTCATAATTAATAAACCAAACATTATTACATTTTTCTTCATATGGTAACCTGAGGCATTTCGCCAAAAAAAAAAAATGTAAGCAGAATTTTGCTTATTGTTAAAAGATACAGCAATGACCAATCTTTAGAACAACATTTAAATGACAATTTCAAACGAAAAATTTGTCTTTTTCTTCTTCTTATTATTATTATTATTATTTCAATTTGTCACTTGTTCTCCCATACTGCATAGTTGTTCCCAGAGGTAGCAAGCTGGTAGTTTGAAGGAACAAGGTTTCCAAGATCCATCTTTGGGCCAATCTTCATTATGATTTTATCATCAATCGATGCCATATAAAGGTCGGATTCGGCAGCCAGAATATTGAGTGTGCTTGTGGCACTAATCCCATTCCTGTTTCTGATTGCCACCAGTTTATTAATCTCATCCTTCAAACCGAAATCGAAGAAGTGATCATAAAACTGCAGAAGGAAGAAACAAAGTTTTTTCATTAGGTTACTAAGTATATTCAGATGGTCAAAAGATGTAATGAAAGTGATAACTGATTAAGAAGAAAATGCTGACTGCTTCAACTCATGTCAACCTATATTACTCGAATTCGAGTGTACATGTCAGATGCAGTTACCTTTGCATATCCTCATATTCTCATAACCCATGTTTGGGTTGTTGGACACAAGTATTTCAGAAAAAATAAAATAAAATAAAAGTCCGATCAAGTAGGTAGAAACTTACAATGGAGGGAATGCCAGGATGGGTGAGAATATAAGCGTATCCTTGCATTACTTTATCAGATGGGAATGGCGACTTGTTTTGGGTGGATCCAGTGTCATGATTGTCTATGAAAGTGACAGCATTTTGAGGTAGAAGTCCAATCAATCCAGGAGGTTTCCTATTGGAATCGTTCAACCGCCACAGCTGACCTTGCACTGCGGCATTAAGAACGAGTTTTGTAGTGAAATCAAATGCAGTGACAACACCTCCAACAGCTTCAACCCAATCTTTTAGTGCGGCACGATGAGAATCTTCTTGTCCAAGAGCAAAATCATCCCATTTCTCCCCAACTGCAAAATCTGGTGAAGTTTGATCCATATAGATCTTGGTTATGCTTGGGGCATATCCTTTTACATAATCAAAACGCCATCCATCAAATCCAATCTCAGTCTTTAACCAATTCAACCAATCTGATAACTCTTTTTGAACCCTTGGATTGAGATGATCAATATCGGGGGCAGCCGGGTAGTTCTCTCCGGTGTCAAGGTTCCCACTACCGTCAGAATAGGCAGTATCATCTTTGCAAATGAAGGATGGTCCCCAATCAAGACGATCATCCTGAGTTCCACCTTCGAAAATGCAATATATTCCCCTGCTATCTTGCCTCTCACCTGTTCTATGATTTATCACTATGTCAGCAACAATCTTGACTCCCTTTTGATGGAATGCATCAATCAATGACTTTAATTCAGCTTGAGATCCATACTTTGATGCATCAAGATCATAAAGCCTTCCAGGCAAGTACCCTGAAAAAAAAGAATGAACTCCATTAGAATGTGAACATAGCAATTTCTAACAAAAACAGGGCTTGAATTTTCTAAATCCTTCGACAGATTAATCAGAATGTTCATGTAATCATTGACATCATCAGTTGACATATATCTATGTTATCAATAAAGAATTCAATTGGAGGGTACCTTCGGAGGCAGCGGACTGGGAAGGTGGTGGGAGCCAAACATGAGTAACACCAGCGTTGGCAATATCAGAAACAGAGTTCTGGAGAAAGTTGTACCATCCACCTGCCTTTTTGCTTGATTCCCAGTTGAAACCCTGAAATAAAAACATCAAATTCAACTTAAACATCAAAATCACGTTTTAATCAGAAACCCAAGTAGTCTATAAGAGAGAGAGAGAGGGAGATTACCTGGAACAATAAGGTAGAATATGCAAAAGGGTAGAAAACAAAGAGGAAGACGATGAAACAAAGCGAAGTTAACATATTTGCCGTTTGTGACATTTTGGGGCAGAGCATTACTGTCTTTGATAGGCATCGTCTGCTTGTCTTGATTTTGGAACCTATCACATTTTTTGCGTACTTGGTGGTTCATGGACTTGGAAAAATATACTACGCGTCGAATGAGAGAAGAAGGTGAATGAACTCATTAATTTTCATTGAAAAATCAATAAATTATTGCCTGTGGAATCGGAGAAGAATAAACTTTTGACTTTTCAGTGAAATCAATAAATTCAATATATATAAACATATATCTATATATGTATGTATATTAAGGAAATTGCCAACGTGCATAGTGTTACTAATTAAACTGAAATTAATAGAATGATTACCGCAGTAAGGAATTTCAAGATCATTCTCATTCACCAATCCTCAAGCCCCTCTATTCATATTCAGCAATTAACAATTTAATTAACAAATAAACAAATATTTACATATTTTTCATATACCATAAAAGAAAAAAAGAAATTATAACGTCAACCATAAACAAGGAAAAATTATTACGTGACCTTTCTCATGTAAGTTCATCCAATTACACCAAATAGAAAATAAAATCTCCTTTACCAAGAAAAAATAACTGCTATAACCTCATATATATAAAACCTTTAGTTTGACTTGAGCATTGACAAGAATCCGCGGCAGGATGGAAAGCCACATCGTTGGAATCTAATTCCAGATTTTAGTGATTTAGTGGAAGACTTGGAAAGAAAAATACATCATCAGAATACTGGTCAACGTGGTAGGGTTGGGTAGGGTAGGGTTTTAAGCAAAATTTAAGTTAGGCATATATATATATATATATATATATATATATATATAAATATATGAGCAAAATGATAGATGAAACATGGAATAATTAAAGAGATTTCGCGCGCACGTTACCATTAGACATAAAAATTTATGTATTTTTAACTTATTATTTAAAATATTTTATATTTTTATATAAATTTTAATATATTAATAATTTATATATTATATAAATTTTGAATATTTCATGTTAAATCTTTATTATTTTTTATATCATATTTTTATTTTATATTATATTTATATTATATCATGTCTACTTTCCATCTAATATTCTCGGGTCTAAGATGAGAATGCGTGCAAGTTTGAGATGCTTCCTGAAATTTGATACGTTACCCCTGCTAATAGTCAAGCAGCGGCAAGCTTAGTGAAATTTCGAGGCAATTTCATAAGGGACTGAACGTTCACAATCTGCAATTTAAAGGAAGCCTTTTCAATTTTCGAAAAGGTTGATTCATGGCTGGACCCAGAAGGGTTACCGATGCGGTCCCTTTATGCAAGTATAATGAGATCCCAAGATCCCAAAAACCAGAACGAACGTTGCAAAACAAATCAAAAATAAGTTAGAAGGATCCATTGGCAACAGAATCTGATCACATGGTGAACTGAACAAGGGGTAGCTTATGAATCCAACAGTAATGTTACCCGAACTCGAAGTGTCCCATTTAAGTACGTATTCAATATGAGTATGCTCCCTTACCCATATCCAATATTCTTGATGGATCATATACTCCCATATCCGTATATAAATATGCGTAAGACACAAGTGTTGAACATATGTATTTAAAAAAAATAAAAAATATAAAGTCTAGGTAATATTGTCCAACAAAGCATATACTTTCAGTGAAACATGATCAACGAAACGGATCGTGGAGTTCTATAATCCAAATCCTTAAGCATTAGAAGCCTTCCTATCCGGTAACCTAGTATATATAAAGCATTTAAAGCAAATAATAAAGTGCGTTATCAATGAAAAAGGTTGACAGATGATGGCTTCCATTTATATGTATATTTTTCTGACTTGAACGTTTCCAACAAAAGAACCTGGTCATAAAATGGTACATTAGCATCTCTGCTTACATCTTTGCAGGCTTTGGAAAAATGTCAGGGGTGAATTTCTGAGCTGCACTCAAGCTTCCCTTAATCTTCATTGCACCCCTGCATAAATCAATGTTGCTGTATTAATCATCAAACAAACCTAAGCAAATTAACATTGCAACCCCCATGTAATCTAATATTACATGAACTCGAGGGTGAGTGTCTCTTATGAGTGTATGTGTCCAACATGAGTATACTCATTTTTTTCCTAACTTTCTTCCATATATTTAGAGGGTCATACCCATGTCCAAATATGTTTCGAATGTAAATGCTTTAGGGAAAATGAAGAGTCCCTCTAACATAGCATGTAATAATAAAGGGCAAAGAAATAGAAATTGGAGAATTGTACCTCATAAAGGCAATCTGGGGATTCATCTTCCCAGTGGCAACCTTTATAAAATCATCATCCTTGAAGGAAAACGTAGCATCGGGCTTTCCCCCTTCATATTTACCTAAATTTCAGAGTAATAGGATAATGATCAACTTTATGATTAAAAATTGCAGCATTTCATTAATGAAAGAGTGAACCGATCATATAAATCTATGAATTGATGTAATCATACAAATAGAACAGTCATGACTCATGAGTAACAATTTCATACGACCAAAAACTTGCAGAAACAGACAGAATATTGTATGTTAAACATCAGAGCACTGTATGTTGAACAGAGTTAAGTAACCTATAACCCCCTAACCTGCTAGTTCGGTGAAAAATTGATGGACTTTGCCTATGTTACTCAGACTCCAGTTTTGAATAACAGATACGGATATATGTTCGACACTGGTATGTTCAATTTTTTTTTTCAAAGTTTTTCTATGTATTTGGAGGGTCATACTTCGATACCCATGTCCAAAAAATCTTGGATATAGGTGTCAAACATGGGTACTTAAAGAAAAATGAAAAGTCGGGGCAACATAGGACTTTGCCACTGAACAATTAATACCAGAAAGCAGTCCTAGCTGACAAAAAATTAATACGACTTTTACCATGGCAAAACAAAATGGTGAAGCCTATGTTTACTCTTCATTTTTTTATTAGAGTACTCCTGTTCGGCACATATTCAAACATGGGTATAAGGTCATAATACTGTAAGGATCCTCCAAATACATAGAAAATATAGAAAAAAGAATTAACATACTCGTATTAGACACATGCCTGTATTTGACACTCATAACGAAATAAGGTCTGCTCTGCTACCATTGTCATGGAGAGTTGAATAACCAAGTAAGGATGATAGAAAAAGACAAAAAATAATTAGAAAAAAAAAAGAACAGAGAAGTATCCCTACTGGCTACAAAATTTATATTATAGTTACCGGATGCGACGACTAACTAGTCGGTGGATGCTTACAAGCGACCATTTAAAATTCCAACAAAAAGAAAATCTTTTTTTACAAAAACTTCTACATGTTATGCTAATATGAACCTTTGAAGGAAAAACTAGCAATTAGAATGGGAGAACTTAAGTCCATATAAATTCCACAAGGAAATCACATACGTTCAATGTGAGACTCAAGTCTCAAGCCTTGCAATTAGACACATAACAATCTACCAAACTCCACAATCACGATACCCATGTGAGCTGACATTGTGCTATCTTAATCTATAGCTCGAGACAAACACTACTATTCTAGCGCCGCCATCTACTTCATGTTGCCACTTGGCTACAACTACAGATATGGCAGATGGTTTTGATAACAATTTTATATAAACCTTAGAAGAACCACACCTAAAAAACTAAATGGTGGAAGAGCCTGGGTACATGTAAATTTCACAAGAAAATCTCTATTTTCGACGTGGGATTCAAGTCTCATATCTTGTATTAGTCACATAATATATAAAATGCAAAAGATACATACTTCAAACTCTATTCCATGATTGGAATTTAGAAAGCTGCAATTTTATTAATACGCACAGCAGGATAAACAAACCCAACCAAGATATTAAAAAAAAACAGAAAAGGAAAAGAACAAGAACAGGATTGAATTGAATTGCAAAATAAGGATAGTACTTAACCTTTGGTAACCTCTCCTTTCTTGAGATCAACAATGTAAGAAACTTCATCAAACCCAATTTTCTATAATTCATAGACAAATCTCCGAATCAAGAACAACCTTTTAAATCAAATCCAAATTAAAAAAAAAAAAAAGGTTGTGGGGGGGGGGAGGGGAAGAAAGCATGAAGGCTTAACCTTGGGGGCAATATTGATTTGGTAAACGAGGCCGATCTTCTTGGTGAGCTCTTTGCCAGCATCAGAAGCCAAGTGAATTTTCATCATCTCAAACAATTTATCAGATTTCAACTCAGTAGTCGCCATTATTACACCAGAATTAGAGAAGCCGATAAAGAAGAAGAAAAAGAAGAAATAACCAAGTAAAAGGGCTTTGGCTTTCGGTTGAAATTTGTATTTCCTTGCCGATTCGACAGTGTCGTTATTAAGTAGGTAGGGATTGGGAAGGTGGTTGACGAGAACTCATTCATTGCTTAGTCTGGCGCGGGATCAGGCGACCATCTAACGTTGACACGCATTTTAATAAAAAAAATCATTTTTTATTTTGTAAAAAGAAATAGAGAGAAAGAAACTTTATCCGAAAAGTGAACCACCAAAAATCCCAAAACTCAAAAGGGTTTAAACGTATTTTAAAAAATTAATATTATAATTTCAATATTTAAAATTATTTTATATATAAAATAAAAATAACATAAATATAAAAATATATGAAATTATTTATGTTTTTAATTTAATAAAAGATAAAATTATAAAAAATTAAATAAAAATAAATAGAATAATTGATTTGATTTATTAATTATCATTTTAAAGCATCATTTTGGATGCTGTTATTATACTCGTTGGTCTCTGAAGAATTAAAACCATGTGACATTTAAATCTACATTGTGAATTCAAGTATTATATACTGATCTATATTATGAATTCATGTATTGTATATGCTAATTATTTTATATAAAAAAATTTAAAATTTAGATAAATATAAATTATCTATTTATAAATATAAAAATTTTTTTATAAAATTTATAAAACTCAAAATATCATATCATATTCAAATGGATATGATTTATGACATTAATATCGAACTCATAAACACCTCTTTCCTAAAAAATTCTCCTTTTCAGCCAAAGCAAGTCACGGGGGGTAAGCTACTGATCATTTCTTCATATTCATACAGATAATGTGAAAAACAGTGTCCTATCCTAGTCATAGGCCATCTTTGCAAAAACTAGCTTTGATTCCCAGGTTTTTTACTTTTAACTCTGGTTGTTGTCGAAATACGTTTCCTTATTGTTTCAGTTTTAACCAAATCTGTGGCAACCGACGAGTATTTGATGAACAATAAACGCTATACTCCTTTTTAACTACAACATCAACAGAATTAACGACAGTTGTGCCAGCCAATTAGTCAGTGCAACGGCATAAAATTCATGCATTTGCTGATTTTACTCATTGTAGCTTTCAAAATTGCATGAAAACTGAGAATAATATTACGTGCACAGATTGAAAGCACATATGATCAGTTGATCAACAGAGTATATTCTCAACCCAAAAACTAAAAGGCTAATATTACACTTTGCTATATTTAGAAGAAGAAATTATCCTGCATGAACTACTAGGATCTCTCTATCGGTCGTCTTGTCACATACATATGCTATGTTACCTAAACTCTTTTTCAATGCTTGCATTTGACATATATTTAAATATCGATATGGAGATATGATTTTTCAAATCTATAGAGAAGGTTAAAAAATTAGAACATACCCATATCAGACTTATATCGCCTGTATCTGACACTATTAAGGCTGGATAATATAGTACATATGCATATGCAGGTAACACAAGCATTAAGCAATCTAAATTTAGCCTACAGAAGTTATCAAAATTAATATTGATGGAGTTTCCTTCCGTTTGTTGACTGTATCTAGCAGCTGCAAATACATATTTAGCTACTTCTGGTAAAGGAAGCTTTACCTTATAGAATAACCTAAAAACAAAATGAGAAATATGCAAGAAAATTAGGACCAAAAAAATTTGATTTACTATTTTTGTCTTAGTCTAATGTTAGGACTAATGCTAATAAATTTTACCTGATCATTGCATAAAGCATCGATTGATGGAGTTTTCAGCTTCTTCAAGCTGCATTCACTACTAGTTTTTTCACTTTGCTCCTCATCTACAAAGTTCTGATCCGACACCTCTGCCATGACCAACCAACATCTTAGAGTTCGATTATTTTGATCACTAGATGATATCACTTTACACGGTTCATATTTGCAATAGAGAAAGTCATCAAAGGCATTGTACTAGAACAAATATATGCATCCCTCCTAAGTCCTAACAATGAACATATGCCACTCGGCACTTGTCTGAAACCTCAGCTAGCATGGGGCCGGCTAGATTTTTTTTTTCTTTTTTTTTTTTTTGGTATTTATTTATCTTTTAATGCAATGAAAACCTACGACTCGCAGTTATTCTCACTTATAAACATAAAAATTCAGCGAATATGCATCGAATATAACAATATGCCATGGTTATAAGACAGCAAAAGATATGAAAAATATTAATAGCTAATTTCAATTTCAGACAGCAAGCTTTAACATTTTGTAACTGTAACGAGAGGGATAGTAAAATAGTATACAATACTCACAGGATAATCTCGAGTAAATGTTTATTTTACTACATACCTATCACATATAGATAGAAATCATGATTAGAGTATGGGTGAAATAGAACTGAGAGCACTTCAAGTGAAACATCGACAGATCAACCATGCAAGTTTAAATCGTTAATCCCGAGCAAGTCTAAAATCAAATGAATTAATCTCAGATACCACTGCTGGCACCAAAAACACATATTTTAGATGAAATCATCATGGACACACCAAAATACAACTGCAGGCATCTATTTTTCGGCCAAATGACAATAATGTCATTTTTCAAAATCTTGTGAATGACATGCACGAAAGTGTTTACGACGCTGATACATAGGAAATTGCTTTCTTCTTGACATTTAAATTGTTTGTTTTTACCTTTGGATGAAGCATTATGTTGAAGACTACACGAGGCTAAAACACGAGACTTAGATTGAGATCTGAAGTGCTGAATCCCAGGACTTGCCATAAAACAGCTAGACTGATCTGCTTTATTTAGTTGAAATCCAGGCCGTTCAAAATTGATCTTCTTCCAGCAGCCACCTTGAAGAACTTTAAACTGCAATAAAGATTGGAACAAACAATGACAAGATTTTGCACAAGGAATAGAGAGGCCTATGTTACCCGACTAGTCAGAGAGTGTCAGATATGAGCATGCGTCTAACATGGTTATGCTCAATTTTTTTTTAATTTTTTCATATTTTAAAGGCTCATACTCTATACTCATGTCCGAATATGTGTTAGACATACGTGACAGACACAGGTACTAGGAAAATCAAGAGTCCATGTACGTGTAACATAGGGAGAGGCAACCCCACCATTACCAAGAAGCAGAGATCAGTCCTGAACCTGGCCAGAAGAGGTACTACAATGTGTTTGCCTCGATAATTTCGATCTCGGAAACTTCATTTTTTGATAATCCCAGCCAAGAAAATCCATAGAATCATACAACTGGTTAACAAATGATGCTTCCGTGAATTTAAGGTATAAACTATGCTTCTCATCTGTCCACTCTGTAGAGGTAGATTCTATCACCAAAGAGTCCGGTTGTATTATAATCAGCAATACACACGAATCAGAAAGATTTTGCAAAATTGAAGAAGCCATTCCGGCCAACCAAACATAGCAATAATGCTTTACAACCAGATTACAAAACAATAAACAATCAAAATTTGAAAATAAAATACATATAAGGAGGCAAGCATTACAGGCAACTATAGCTACATTCTATAGCTTGAAGCAGCACTATGAAATATACTATGATAGAAAATTAATGTTACAAAACCTTAATTAATAGTACCCAATAATCAAAGCTATCTAAAAAATTAGAAACATATAATCATAAATACTTCCCTTATTTCTTAAAACCTTTTTTTTTAATGCTCAAACAGAAACGTTATAAATGAAAATCAAAACATTATAAAGCATTATTAGTTATGTATTGTTGAATCTACGAATCAAATAATTACGAAAACACAAAAAAAAGAGAAGAGAAAATCAACATAGAGATTTAACGAGATTCAGCAATGTGCTATGTCCTCGGGAGCGGTGGTTGTAGTTTTATTCACTACTTAATTTAGGGTTATATTAACAATTTATTTATACTAAGCCTACCCAATATATAAAATTATACGAATCATATGAAACACATATAAACATTACTAATTACATAAAACATTACTTAAGAATAATTTTCATTAGAATTAAATAAAATATTACCTGTTATATATATATATATATATTACCGTTTATATAAAACATTATCTAAGAATGATCTTCATCAGAATTACATAAAAATATTACTTGTTACATATAAAATTACTAGTTGTGTAAAACATTACATGAGAATATTGATGAAAAATTTTACTTAATAATTAAAAAAATTATTTTTATATTAATATTTATATATTTTTATAATTAAATTTAAATAAGTTTTTTACTAATTAAATATTGATTCAAAAAAAATTAAAAAAATAAATTTTTATAGCCTACATAATAACAAAAAATAATATTAATTTTTTAAAACATTTTATTAGAATTATTCAAAAAAATTAAAAGAAAGCATTTAAAACCCCACTGGTTGGAGGGCAAAATGCTCCAGCTTTGACGAAAGCTCAGTAGTATTTTTCGTGGTTGGTGCATGTCGGATGTCCTTGCACCTGCATTTAAACCTTTTGTACAGCCACCAACGACCTTTTTCATCTTAAGTGCTGGAGAGCGTCCGCATGCGAAAGCATGACTCGTGCATTTGTCACCATTATTTTTTTTAAAAAAAAATTGAATTTTGTATCTTTGAGCGAGGATAAAAATATTGATAATTCATGGTATATAAATTTTGATATATTTTTTAAATTTATGTTAATTTTTTTATCACATCTTATGCTTTATTTTAGTTTTTTTTTAAGTTATGTTCATATCCCATAATGATATTTTATCCAAAGTTATTAATCTTAAACATTAATTATTGACTCAAATATTGATGCATCATGTGTTCATAAAATAAAAAGTCATCTTATTTATTATTAATTTTTTTATTTTTTATACATGAGATTAATACGTTACACATGCTCATTTTTAATATATTTAAAAAATAAAATAAAACTAATTTTTTAAAAAATTATTTTTTTAACATTATTTATAAAATTTAAAAATTGTATAAATATTGTTTGATGCTATAAGTGACAACTAATAGGCCGACAGTTAGTCAACAACTTCAGACAAAAGCAGATACACGATTTACAATCATCAAACTTATAAGCATCCGACAAATAAATATGTGAGGATTAGTAAATGTTGATCCAACTCTAACAGCTTATTTTCCTACTTATTCGTCCTGAATTCTCAATGCTGGCTTGAAAAACATTGTAACTTAGACGTTGAAACATATCCTAAGGATCGAGCTCCGAAATCATTCATTAATATTTTTATATCTGCAGATCCACTTTTATTCATGTATGATAATCTTTAAAATATCGTCAATTCTATTATAAAAAGACATAAACAATAAAAGTTTGGATCAGGTCCCTTCTTATTAGATAATGAGGATATATAACAACTTACAATGTAGAAAAACGTTTCACGCAATAGGCCTGCACATAGTTAAGTTGCAGTACAAAAAAATTTAAAATTTAAATTTAAATCTAAATTTGATCTGATAACTTGATTCAACATATAAAATATATTAAAATATCAAAATTTTATTTTTATACTAAAATTTATATATTTTTATAATTAAATTTAAATTAAAAATATTATTTTAAGGTCGACCTATATCATAAAAATCAATATTAAACACAATAAAATTAAGACGAATTAATTGATCCTTGATAAGGTCTAAGTTCTAAGAAAGATTCATTATTTTTTTTTTAAAAGAAGTATTATTTCATGTTTGAAAAAAAAACATTTGAAAATGTAGTTGTAAGAACTCTCTAAATGGTACACAAGTGAGTTCGATTCCCATTCTACCTATTGTGCTTAAACTATTTTTGTCAATTCATACGGTATGTTCTTCCGTATCGTCAGTTGGTTTGAGCAGCCTACAAAAGGCATTTTGCTGGCTTTTTAGTTCATTTCGCTAGATTCCAGGGGATAGGCCATCGAAACTCCGTTTGCGAGGTCAGTGCTCTCACTTTGAGGCATTCCTTAACCTAGTTAGTTGTAAACAATTTTAGAATTTGATGGAAACTTACTATAAACTTTGATATTATGTGAGAGCATGCTCCAACAAGTTAAAGCAAATGTTATTTGTTATGAAACAGAAAGCAATTCCAATACAAAAATGGTGCCCCAATCTGAGGAGTTGTTCATAGATGACTTACTTCTTTCCCACACACGAAATTTTTATGTATTTATATTATTTTTTATATAATAATAATTATATTTAAATTTTTATATATTTATATTAAATTTGTATAAAATAATTGTGTTATTTTAAGATTGATAATAAATTTCTCATCTTTCTAGAAAAATAATGGTTGGGTCCAGCTGTGGAAGAATGGAACAAACGTAATTAACCTGACTGAGCAATAACAACGGCAAGAACGTACCGCAATTCTGAATTTGGTCCAGGTCACGTGGGCAATGAAAACTGAACTGACTAGCCAATATTTAAAGCCCCTTTCCCTCAACAACTTACCAAAGGAACCTGACAAACATGGTTGTTCTCACCAAATCATTTTTTATCAAATTATCGAAATAACGTTATTTTTATTTATTTTAATATTAGTTTTGGTTTGGTTACTAATTAAATAATATAAAATATATATTTATTTTTAAATTAGTAAAAAATGATTAAAATAATAAAATAATATAAAAATATTTTTAATTTTAAAAAACAATCAATAAACCGAATTAACTCGAGTTGGTGAAATTCTATTCAAATTGGTACTATAACTTTGAAAAATTAATATGAAATAAAAAAAAAGAGGCGATTGAAGAAGCTAAAAAAAAAAAATACTAGGTGTTTAAATATATATATATATATATATATAACTTTAGGAAATTAAAGAAAAGTAGGCAAAGGGAACCTGATTTAAGAAAACTTAAATACTTTTGGCTATGCTATTGGTTCGCGTAACCGATTATATAAATAATAATATTTTAATATTAATTTTTAATTTTATTTATTTATATTTATATTATTAGTAATTAAATTTGATATCACTCTCAACTCATTAAATTCAAATGAGTGAACTCATAAATCTTGCCCAATTATAATTTTTTTAAATAAATTTTTATTCTCTTTTTTCTTAACCACCCATATAGTAGATGTATCGTAATGTACTTATTAATACAATAAATTTGATATTATTTAACTCAATGACTCTAATTAAATTAAAAAATAATAAAAATATCAAAATTGATAATAGTATTATGAGAACATCTATAGCTTTTAATTATTTTAATTATTTTATATTTTAAAAAATATTACCACTCATTTAGAAAAATTATCACTCTTTTACTTATTAGTAATTTTTTTAAAAAATTTATCATTTATTTATCTATTTAAAAATCATCACACTTTTTAAAAATTAATATAATTATAATTTTGTCACTCGTCGCAAAGTGAGTGGGATAATCTAATAAATAGTCAAATTACTATTATTGTTGTATTATACTACTTACTAAAATTAATTAATCTTTATAAATATAATTTTAATTTACTTAAAATTTGATTTTTATTTCAGATTATAGTCAAATTCAAGACGGTCACGATCCCAAGTCCAAGGCAATGGAAAGCATCAAAATTCAGTAACAAAAATGAGTTTTAAACATGGCCTTATTCCTTAACTCCAAGTCTCCAGCCCGCCATATCTAACAACAGAAAAGAAAAATGGCCGACATTTGAAGAAGAAGAAGAAGAAGTGAAAGCTTTGATGAAAATGGCGGAGCTAGCGATTCTAGAACAAAGCTCTGTGAGATCAGTTTATAGAGCTCGAGATGCGAGCCCTGACTCTGTTATGTTCGCTTTGGAATCGAATTTTAGCATCTTCTCTTCGGCTTCCGCTAGTGTTGATCGTTGCTCGTTTGCTTCCGATGTTCACGATCACGATTCTCTCGCCTCCGAACTCTCTTTAGTAACGTCTCCACTCTTTCAACGTTTTTTTGTTTTTTTTTTTTTGGATTTATCGCAAATTTTCAGTACAATGCCTAAGCAGAGGAAGCTGTAACAGTTTTACATTGTGAATTGTGATCGATCATTGTTGGATGCTGATCAATTTGCATGCTCTTTTTTTTTTTTGAAAAAAGAGGGAAAAAGAAAAATAACGTTTGAAATGTGAATTTCTTTTGCAGCATTTTGCAGGACATGAAGGAGGAGATCAGAATGAAAGTTCGAGTGGACCAAATCCAGATCCAGATCCAAACAAAGCTATAACAGTTCATGAGCACCGTCGTCTCTCCAGAAAAGGTGAAAAAGTGAAAGGTACTCGCAATATGTTTCTTGCATTATTATCTTCTTTTGAAAAGTTAAAATTGACACTGTACCAAAAGAAAAAACAACTAATAGTGCCGAAAAAGAAGTTCAAATTCACTCACTCATTGTCATTGTCCCCCTTCTTTTTGTCTTTTAAAATAAGACGCGGTTCAAGAAGAAGAAAACGATGCAGCTCACAACGAGGACGAAAGTCAATTCATAAATTCAGCAAGATACTCATTCTCTCTTGCTATTAAAGGTGCCCTTTAGTTTATTTTTGAAGTTGATTTCTTTTTTAGCTTTTTTTTTTGTTAAAAAAGGTAATAATTGTGAATTGGGGTTGTTTGATGTAGAATGTCAGGATAGGAGGGCTAGATCTGATGCTTTGTTGAAGAATAGGCGAAGACCGGCTTCATTAGATCTAAACAATGTGTCTGCTTTGTCTCCTCGGTTGGGGACTATGAAGAAAAGCACTGTTCCAACACAGAAATCTGGTGTATTTCCTAGTCCCGGGACTCCCAATTATCATCATCATCAGTCGAGTGTTGGAATGCAGAACAGTTGTAGTTCTGAACGTGTGCCATTGCATAACAATGGTGGAACGAGACAAGGGAACGGTTGTAGTGCTGCTGGTGTGCTGCCTTTTAACAATGGAAGGACTTTGCCTTCAAAGTGGGAAGATGCTGAGAGGTGGATTTTTAGTCCTGTTTCTGGGGATGCTGGTGTGAGGCAATCCGCCGTGCCTCCACAGAGAAAACCAAAATCAAAAAGTGGTCCACTTGGTCCTCCTGGGATTGCTTACTATTCATTGTACTCTCCCGTGGTGCACATGTTTGATGGGGGGCATACAGGAAATTTCATGGCTGTTTCTCCTTTTTCGGCTGGTGTACTTGCAACTGACGGTTTGACAATTCGTTCTCGTAGCCATGCTGGCGGATTTGCTGTTCAGACTGAGCCCTGCATGGCTCGTTCTGTTAGCGTGCATGGATGCTCTAAGGTAGTGAATCCACCATCCTTGCCTTCTCAAGGTACATGTCCACCACTATCATACAAAATTTCTGGGTTTGATAATAATATGGGCTTTGGCATACACTAACCATCTGTACATTAAGGGTGCCTGTGCCTCCTGAAAATTATGAGATAAATTCTGATATTTTTTTTCTCCATGTTCATTGTCTTGACATCCAAATTAATCCAATCTTAAATTAAGACTTTATATTTGATGCTAGTGGATAAATCAAAACTCATGATTCAGTCAAAAACTTTAAAATCCTTTCTCTATAAAATGTTACATTGTTTACAAGTTGCTATGTAATTATCCTATAAAAAGTTACTAATTAAGTGTTATAATGATTATATAATAGCAAAAACTTCCCCTTAATATGGGATCCATTTAAACAATAAAGAATCTTCATGTCTACTACATTTGCCAAATCATGAACTTGATGTTTCTTTTTTAATACAATCCATGAGATATGAATATAGGGTATTTTCCAAATCTAAACTTTCATGTTCAATTGGCGTTAGGTTATTGACTTATTGTTATTATGTTAACTGCTAAGCCTATTGTACTTTCAAACGTCTAATCTTTCCAATTTGCTTTCATCAAAGATGCAGATGAAAATATTGATGCGGTCAAGGATGCAGTCTCTGATGTTTCTCATGCTGTTTCAAGAAGAGATGTGGCGACCCAAATAAGCCCACAGGCTAGCACCCACTCATCTCCCAAAGCAAGGCCTTTCTCTCCAGCCACCCCTTCAGCTCTACCAATTATGGAACTGCAGAGTATCCATTCCTCAAAATCAGAAGTACGAGATGTCCAGGTTGATGAAAGAGTCACCATGACTAGATGGTCAAAGAAGCATAGATCTCGAAATACTGGGAAGAGCTCAGAAATTGTCGATGACTGGAGGAAGAGAGCTGTTGAAACTCCTACATTAACCTGGGATGTGACAGAGACGGCAAAAGGCATTTCCAAGTATGGTTATTACTACATCACCTCTATTTCTTTTGTCCTGTTGTGTCTGTTTTGTAAGATTATAGACCAACAAATTTGGAAGTGACTGCTTAGACTTTACTGATTAAAATGCCTTAAGGCAACGAGTAGATATCCCTATCAAGCACTCCAAGATCCCATCAAAAAGCTAAAAGTTTCCACTCAAAACATTTTTGTCCTGTTTGAACCCAATCACTTTCCTTCGAAGAACAGCTTTAAATGATTGTAATATAATGCTTAATTTAGCAAAAAATTATGAGCCTCATATCAGTTTTTAGATGCTAGAATGTGTGGGATTTGCCTTTTTTTCGTTTCATAGTCCAACTTGTTACTTTAATCAACCAAATCCTAGCCTAATTAGGTGAAAGGTTTTCTGAACTGTTCATGTTTATGTCTGGGTATCAAAAACTGATCAATTTCAGATAATTTAGGAAGAGATAGAAATGTTTATAGGACAGATTTGATCGATATTCATATTTCATCTTCCTTGTTTCACTTTTGCAGGGTCAAAAGGGAAGAAGCTAAAATCACTGCATGGGAGAACCTGCAGAAGGCAAAAGCTGAGGCAGCCATAAGGAAACTAGAGGTTGCGTTTTTTCTTAAGCACTTCTCTATTCGCAGTTGAAGTAATTGTAAAGAGATATTTAAGTCAATGATCAACCTGAAACCTTAAAAATAAAAATTTCGCCAGCCGTATGATTTTAGTATTTCTTTCCATCTGCTTTTTCGCCTATATCTTGTTCATAAAGATGTTGAAGCTATCATGTAACATCTTGATGAATCAGAATTTAGTAGATAGCACCACTCCTCTGGGCAAAATTTTTGGTTCTAGTTATTTCTTAAATAGAATATACTTTGTTAAGATAGAAACACTAAAAGAAGATAATCATGACAGATCTAGAATGAACCAAAAATTTATTATCTTCACTATTGCTGACACAATACTGTATTTCAGATGAAGCTTGAAAAGAAGAGATCGTCATCAATGGACAAGATAATGAATAAGCTAAGATCAGCTCAGAAAAGAGCCCAAGAGATGAGAAGTTCGATGTTAGCCAACCAGGCCCATCATCAAGTTACAAGGACCTCACATCAGGTGATATCATTCCATAGAACCCGCCAGATGGGTTCATTGAGAGGTTGCTTCGCCTGTCATGCATTCTAATGCCTCACTCAGCCATCTTTCACTGGTTCAGTCAGTCCTGAAATGCTAGGTAACTTACAAATAATGGCTTTTCAAATTTTTTGCTGTACTTTTTTAAATTTTTGAAAAAAATGATGGCATGTTCCACATCAATGATCTCATTATCCCATAGGTACATATTGTTAAATCTTAAAGCCCCATAGCATTCTTTCGGTATTGCTATGATATGTTATCACTACCTAAACCGGTAATCAAAGAGATATCTCTTAACCAATTAACCAACGTATGCTATATGCCAGAATTTCATGTTAATCCGCCATAGAGAGTAATCCAGACCCAGGAACATTTGTGTAAGAATGTTGAGGTGCCCCTTAATAAGCTCCGATGTTCCTCAGACTCGGGTGCGAGTGTCAGATATGGTTATGTGTCTAACATAGAGGATCATATCCTCGTACCCATTTTCAAATATGATTCAGATACTAATACTTCAGGAAAAATGAAAAGTCGAAGCAACATAGATAATTTCACGTGTAAATAGGCTACTTCAAGTTTTGATTTCATAGCATTTTAGGGTGCATCTTCCTCTTGTAGAATAACACCAAAAACACGACTATTTACTTGTTTACATAAAAGCTTAAGGCATGTAGAAAATGGAAATGTCTCCATTTAGGAGCCAAAAATTTTTATCTGCTGCTGGTAATATATTTTATGCGTAATTGTTTCATCTTATCTCTTACCAGTTGAAGAATAAAAACCACTGGAGATGATGAATATCGTACAGGTAAGCAACTACTTTACTTTTAATGATTAATCAGTGTCACTGCAGTTTTGCGTGAATGAAGCATCAGCACATCAAGGTTCCAGATTAATGCAAGATCCCAAATTGCCATGCCCTGGGACTTAAAAAGATTTCCTCAATGTTTGACTAATAAAATCTTGTATGCTTGTATGTGTGTAAACAACCTCTTTCTCTCACAAGAAATAAACTTGTCAAAATCTTTTTTACATTATTTGAATTATAAAAATAGATAATACGACTAAGGCATATAAAAATACACAACACAAATAAATGGATCTATGACAGAAAAAAATGTTCTGTTTTAAAAAAAGGATTTCGGAAGTTCTGAACTTGATAGGGTTTCCCAGGCCATTTGGGACCCAATAAGTTGTGATCCCGAAATGGCCCTGCAACCCGCTCTATTAGACAGAGCTACACGCCTAAAATGTTGGAAGCCTAGAACCAAAAAACCATGCATCCATACAATTACAATACAATCAGTCAATTACCATCATCATCGTCATCATCTTTCTTTTCTTTCACCATTGAACCGTAAGAGTTAATAATTTATCTTCCCTAGGAAACCAAATGCACTTAGTTGATCAAATCAGATATCTAACACAAATGTTGAAAGTATAGTTTGTAATTCCTTCTCACAACTCAAAAGGAGAAACAATAATATTTATATTATTTTTTTATCATAATCGCATTTAAAATAATATATTTATATAAATTTTAATATATAAATAATTCATGTTTTATAAATTTTAGTTTATTCATGTATTAATATCATGTTTGCATAAAATTTTTTATCTCATTTAATTTTTTTTTATTGATACATTAACTATATTGCATGCTTGTGTAGGGCTGGCATGGCTAAGCTGTTAGCTATGGAACCACACAAAGGGACAGTTTTATACACACACACACACACAGAGCTTGTGAGCTTAGCCATAAACATTGCCTGGCGCACTCTAATGAGTGCCAGTTTCTGCTCTATCTATGTAGGTTTTTTTTTTTTTTAATAATTACTGACAGAAGTTATAAATCCGTCACTATTAGCTTGGAATTTGTTGTTACATGGTAAGGCGTTCATCGACTCTCATTGAAAAATGAAAATAAGGGTTCAGCCTAGACATCAAGGCTAGGTCACAGTTTGAGTCGGGCCAAAATTTATTTTATCATTTAAAATAACATTAAAAAATTTTTAATATTAATATTTATAATTAAATTTAAATAAAAATATTTTTTATTATATACATAGTGATTCAAATCGAATGATCCAAATAAAATAAAACTTCATTTAATTCAATCTAATATGAACTGGTCGGGTTGCTTACCGTATGAGCAAGTCGAGTTTGGACCGAAACAAATTCAAGACAACAGTTTTCACAATCTTACTTTAGCCAACGATTATGACTTCAAAATTAGATTTGTTTGCATGAATTCTAAAGTGCCAAACTTTTTAATGTATTGTGTTACTTTATAGTCTTTGGGGTAAATTGTCCGTAAAAGTGTTTGAATCAAGTGAAATATACGAAGGAAGATGTCAATAAAGTGGATTTCAAAAAAAAAAAAAGGGCAAACAAGAAGACGAGAAGCAAAGAAACTGTCCTTCTATGAATCTCTATTTCTCCCCCTTTTGCTTAAAAAACAAAAGAGAAAGAATTTATTGGTCCAATACGTTTGTTAAGCAATATGAAAAAGAATTTTGGGCACTACATAAAAATATATATAAAAAATTAAAATATTATGATCCATATTTACTTTTAAAACTTATTGTTCCTAAGTTATATTAATATTTTTATTTAAAATATATTTCGATTGAAATTTTATATTTATTGAACATGATTTTTTTAAAATAATTATACGAATTTCATGATATTATACAAGTACATTTCATAGTAGTTTTCTTAATTTTTTTTCTCCTCGTTTATTTTGGACGAGATGTATCCCTCTACGTCATACGTGCTCTTAATGCCCAAGTCACTTGTCATACCCAAACTTCTCCATAAAAGGGCAAGAGACCCGAAGACATATAGTACTCTCAAAATAGGTTATTAGGGTTATGGGTGTTTTATTTATTTATTTTATTTTGTATGAGATAAAACAGAAATCATGGGCACAACAAAGATATTGAAGAATTATATATCATTGACACTTTAATGTTTCCCGCATAGAACTTATATAGATGTTTCTTAGCTTACTTTCCTCACTGTCTTACAAAGTTTTCTCTGTCATAAATAATTAATAACAGGGTGAAAATATATAATTATACATATAGTAATATTCACAAAGATCACAAGGTTCAAGAAAAAGCAAAAGCACCTGTTGAAATGCCTAGTCAAACTTTATGTACAACTTTACTTTATATAGAGATTTTGGACAAAGGGACAGGTTAAAGCCATAAAAGAGAAATGGGTTTTTTTGCAACAAAGAGGGGGGCTGCATTTTTTTTAGCTAACAGTCAAGAGGTGGGGGGGGGGGGGGTGTCTGTGAATTGGTGGAAAGTGAGAAGTTCCAAATATGGGTTTTGAATAAATTTGATTATTTTAGGAGCAAAGAAGAATTTTTAAGCCTAACGAGATCCAAAGTCTGAATTTTGTAATAAAGGTCTCAATCTTATTCTATATTTTCAAACTAAATATTGGTTTTTTTTAACTGACGGTTCACAGTAACAGGAAATGATAATAGAATTTAACCTTTCATCAAACGGTATGCTAACCTTCTTTTCTGACAACAATAGTCATAATTAAACCGATAATTATATTATGGGGAACCGAATTTCAGTTGTTTTTTTCCCCCACCATTTTTACAGTAAATCTTCTAGTATCGGGTTTTGAAGTCAGATGAAGGATATATTAAAGCAAAGTTGTACGTATCATACATTAATGGACTAATCAGAGAAAGCCATGGGAAACTTGTCAAAGAGGACAGCCACAGCCAGAGCTTTCTCAGCCTTTTTTATCCCTCCATTGAAGCTGAAAGGAAAGTTTGACTGCCTCTCTCGCTTCTGCATTAATGAAAGTATATATGTAACTCGGAAGTACAGACATCAGAATCATGTGGAAAACTGAAGAAGCATCAAATAGAAAAGGATTGATGTTTGAGATTTTGAACTTTGCCTTTTTTTTTTTTTTGATAGATCTTGCATCTTAACCAGAACCCTGCATGCATTCATGTGGCTAAGAGTAGAACCAAATATTACTTGCATTTAAAATTATATACAGAGTCACACAATTAGCAGACTTTAATATGAGATAAAACAAAGAAAATGGAAACAAAAATTAAAAGAAATGAAGAAGCTCAAAAAGGAGCTAGAAAGAAGGCATAAGATTCAACTGTAAATCATCCTTCTCTAAGATCAAACGTGGCTTGCTGCTAGTCTCCATGTTAGCTGCATCATACTCAGGATGAACCCTCTTCTTTGATTGTAAAGGTACACCAAAGAGCTTCGTTTTGCAACTATGGCTGCTTGTTTCTTCCACAATCGTTAAGGAACTCTGGGATGTAGCTGTTGGAGAGTTCAAAACCTGAATTTGGGAGGAGTTTGAACTTGGATAATAACCAAGAAGCTGGTTCAATGGCTTTTGCAATAATGCACTGTTGGTATTAACAGCAGATGAAGAAGAGCCGGAAAGAAGGAAAGATGGAGAGTAAGAATTGCTAGGAGTGACAGGCTTAACATGGTTTTGAACAAAATGTATAATATCAAAGTAAAGCTTTCTCATATGAGCTAGTTCAGACATGAGCAAATTGTTGTTTATTCTTAGCCTCTGATTATCCTCTGATAAAGCTGTGACCGAGCTGTTATTATAGCCTCCACTCCCAGCACCGCCGACGCCGCCACAAACAACTGAGACTCCTCCAGTACTGCCTCCTATTGGCGAAGAAGTTGGCGGCGAGTTAAACCAACTGGCTCGTTCATCTGAGTCATCAGTTGAAGAGATGCTGAATCGACTTGGAAATGAAAAGAAACTCGGAGTATTATTCAAAGAAGAATGTGGGTGGTGATGATGGTTTGTAGCCACTTGTTGGTGCGCAGTTTTTCTTCTGTGGATCTCACAAAGCAAGTGTTTTTCTCCTTTCTTGAAGAACTCGTTGGCAAACTCCCATCTCTCTGGTACAATCTTCCTAAAACCCTAGTTCCATTATCGATCAAAAACCAAAACCCAGATTTATCAGTACAATAACTAAAAAGCCAAAAGAATTATATTAGCAATAATAGAAGATTTGTTAGCAACATATGAATTAAAATTGAGTCTTTTTCATACGTAAGTGTTGAGCTGCCTGACGAAGCTAGAGAAATTGTTGTGCTTGAAGTAATTCGGAAGCAGATCACGAGCGAACTCAGGAGGTCTCCAAACCACGAAAGTGGTGTCATCTTCACCCCATGAAACTATATGATTTGTGGTTGGATCATCGACTAGTTGGTAGGTTTTTGTGAGGAATGGTGCCGGCACTGCCTTGCGGGAGTCTATTGATAGTAATATCCCTTCACAATTATCAACCATTAGAGCCATTTGAGAGATCAAACTAGGAAAACTGCTCAAAAAGCCTTAATGAAAGTGAGGGAAAGAAAAGGGGAGAGAGAGAGAGAGAATTGAGGGGTGATTCTTGGCTATGAGTGGGATAAAAATGTTGGGAAAGGAGTGGAGTTGGGTTTTTAGGCTTTTGTTAGGATCGTTGTTTCACAATTTTAACTTTTATTTTGATCGTCAATATTTTTATAAAATTAATCATAATAACATTCTATAAACATGAATCACTACCTACTGCAATTTAAATATATGGAATTAGTGTATATATATATATATATATATACATATATTTGTTTGCCTCCAGGGTTATGTAGTTATGTAGTGAGAGAGAATACGTCTCGTATATATGTCTAGCATATGACTATGAAATAAGGGCCTCTCAAGACAAACCCGTGACTCTCTCAACCTCTTTCTCTCTACCTCACCCTTTTTCTGATAATTGATCCCTCTCGCACATCCACTTAAGATCCCTCTCTTTTTCGCACAATTGATCCCTCTTTGCACTTTGAGCCTTCAGCTTTGCGTCTCCGGTTTTTCTTCTTTGCTTACGTGTGTTTCTCAGGTGATTGAATTATTGGCTTCTAAAAGTTTCCATCAATGACTCAAGTATATATATATATATATATATATATATATATTTATTTATATATATATAAAACACAGCTTTTGATTTCTTCCCTGTAATCTTCCAAGAAATATTTGTTTTATATATGTCTTATTTTCTCAACATTCGAAAATGGGGAAAAACTTCAACCTGAAAAGAGAAAAATTCAACGAATATTTATAGAAAGCCAAAAAATAAAAAGAAAAAGAAGAAAAATAATATAAGGTGAGAAGAAAGAGTAGAACTTTTACTGCAAAACAGTGTCAAAATCAAAACAAAGATTTGCATGAAAATCATATAGCAATGAGTGGGGCAGTGTGAATCCTATAGAAGTGAGAAACGGGATTCATTTTATGATTGTGTAAAATCTGTAAAGAACAGTAGGTCCAAAGTTTAAAAAAAAAAAAAACAGAAAAATGATGACTAATAATCTGATATATATATATATATATATATATATATGTATTCGATCAAGCCCCATGATTCCCATTAATGGAAAAACAAAGTTAAAAACCCATTATAATTCCTCTCTTTACATTTTCTTTTTTGGGGGAAGGGAATATGGGTACTTTCCATCCTCAATAAGAGAAAGTTATTTCGGAAGTTTAATACTATCTTATTAACCATTAATTCCAAATGGCTTTTGATACTTTTCATTTCATCTTTTGATTTATTATTTAAATTTTGTAAAAAAAAAATAACACAGATAAAATATAATTCATTTAGGCAAAAAAAAAAAAGAAAAAGAAGAAGAAAAGGTAGAAAATGTCGGTTCTTTCGCTACTTCATATTTATCCTGATATCAGTTACTATTCCAATGCAAATTCAAATAAATAGTCAGTAAACAATAAAATATAAATGCTAATTTGCATTTTTATATATATATATATATATAAGTTGCCAATTAAAACTATGGCAAGAAGCAAATGTCAGCTTCATGTCACGAAAATTCAGTTCTAATGGGAAATGCTTCGTCAAAGCCTTAGAAAAACACCTTCTCAAACGTGCTATTGCTTGCTAAATCTCTCTCTCTCTCTCTCTCTCTCTATATATATATATATATATACACACACACACACACACACATATATATATATATTGTCCTCCGTAAATGGTTCAAACCTTCACAAGGGGGCCTTCTGCAACTGCAAAACTGTACATTTTTTATTGTTAAAGTGGCTGACATGAAGACAGTCATTTTTTTGTTTATTTTTGTTGATGGTTCTTTCGTTTTTGTTGTTGCCATTCTCGTGATTCCTGTTTTTTGTTCTTTATCTTTGGATAAAATATTATTAGTACCATATTTATATTGCAACTCATGAACTCTCTCCTCCTTATTCATGCTGCATAGACATTTCTGGAAATGATTTCCTTTTAAACTATACCCAACTCAACAAAAACATTAGATTCTCTTTTGCTCTCTCTCTCTGGTTATGTTACTGAATTTATATTGAATAAAAGTATTTAGTATCCTTAAAAATATCATAGATCATAATAAAGATTAAATTTTTATGTTTGGGCTGGGTATGGATTGAGCCTAAGTATGATATTAACATTAAATATGTTTATTCAAGCTCAACCTTGTCCGAAATATAGATTTCGAAGCCTGCCTATATTTGTAAATGATAATCCAAGCCTGTTTAGGCCTACTCATATTATATTTTTATAATTTATTTTTTAAAAATATATATTTTTAAAATTTAATCTTTATTAATTTAATATTTTCTTATTAAATTTAAAAATATAAATATTTTAACCTAGTTTTTAATGTTTACACTATAATAAGTATTTTTATATAATAAAATTATATAATATATAAAATATAAAATTAATATACATCATATAATAGTGAAATAGGCTGGGTCGAGCTAGGCTAAGGACGAGGAAGTTGGAGCCAAGGATTGGCCTATTTTTTAATCGGACTTAATTTTTTTATTCAAGCTCACTTTTTTGACCTAATATTTTTATTCAAATCTTCTCAAATATCAAGTAAACTTTCGAGTTTAGGCAGATAACTTAACTCTTGAGCAAGTCTAATTCTCTAATACTTCTTAGACCATAATTAGTTCAATGTTAACTTGAAATTATGGCTGATTAGCTACCTTCTTTTATTAAGCTAATCATGTAATTAATCCATGAGGGTGAAAGTGAAATATATGAGATATTCAGATACTTTGGGTCCATTAAAAAATACAGAAAAAACAATGGTCCCATCTCATTGGTGGAAATGAGCAGTTTATGGACATGTAACAAAGCAAAGAAACAGTTTTTCAATGATGATGGAAAACAAGGCGAAAACTAAAAACAAAAAGAAAAAGGTAAAAACCCTTTTTTTTTTTTTTTTCTATTGGGAAATTCTATTTTTGTTTGCATTAAGACATTGATAATATGTAAGTGTGTGAAAGGGTCCCACGAATTTTATGGAAATCTTGAGAAGAAAGGCTGATTTTTTTTTCTTCTTCTTTTTCTCACCATACAAGTTGTCAGCAGCTTGGACACAGATCCTACCGAGCTCACCACCATCACTGGCCCATTATCCAAATTTCACCGGCACTTCTTTCCGATCCTATAATTTAGGTGCAATATTGATAAAATAAAAAATAATAATTAAAATATAATATGATATAAAAATAGCGTAAATATAATATGAACAGATTTATTAAAAAATCAGATAGGTTTGCAAATTCGATTCAACCTGAATCATTGTTCAT
>JBBYHM010000001.1:8750734-8763389 GCA_038381775.1 Adansonia rubrostipa | reverse complement strand
AAAAAAAAATGCAATTTTTCTTTGTTTAAAAGCCATTTGAGTTGAGTTAAGCCGTCAAAGCCTTTTAGCCTTAGCCAGGAGATTGTGGTCAAAACTCAATACAACTTTTTCCCCCTTTCAAAACCAATCCTTTTTTTCCTCTATTTTCAGCTTCAGAATCCAAAAATTAAAAAATAAAAATAAAAAACCAAAAAAAAAAGGAAATTTATCTAATAAGAGAAGAAACGAGATAGGCGCGCAAGTGTGATCTCTCCGGTTTTTTCTACTATATATTTTTTTTTCTAATTTTAGAAGTAAATTTTCCCCACCTTAATTTTTTATTTATATTTGTATTATTAATAATTATTTTTCATTTATTTTGTCCCCTTAATTTTGGTGCCTTAAGTGTTTAGAGATCATTAGCATTCGCTCCTTTCCAGTCTTCGTCACATCGTTTCTAGTTGATCCGGGTAAGTTCTTTTCCTTTCCTTTTATTAATTAGATTTCTGTTAATCTCTGTCTAATCGATGTTTTCATTATGAATTAAGCGGCAAATCGTGTGTCATTTTTAGCAGTGGAAATGAAAGCTAGGAGAATTTAAAAATGGATGGCGGTTTGAGTTGGATGTGTTCATTATAACGTTAACTTAAGTAATCAAGCTTACTTTCTTGATTTAGTTACCATTTTTGCTCTGTTTGATTGCAAAAACAATTGAGAATTTAAATCATCGATGGATTCTTATTTAATAGATTCGCTTCATTTGTCTGCATTGAGGTTTCATTTACTTTTTCTCATTTAATTCTCTGTCCCTTTTTTTTCTCCGCAGAACTTTCAGCCAATGAATTCGGGATTAGCTAATATTCTAGATAATAGTTTATCTCATTATCTCAAAATATTGTTATGATTATTGTTTCTTTTGGAAAAAAAAAATCGAACTTTTTATTTGACAATGCTAGAAGAAATCTTTAATCATTATTAATTATGGTAGTATGTTCTGCTAATAAGGAAATAAATGGGATTGAAAGTAGAGATGCTTTTATATTTTGAATTTGGACTGGATTTTACTGCATCCTCGAGTGTCAGTTTTAATATGTGAATAGTCAGGATTAAGATTGAATTTCATTCAAGGTAAAGAAGCTTATTTTGTTGTTAAGTATATGGAATTTTTCATTGTATATTCTTAGCAGATGAATGATCTAAGAAACGTTTGTTTTCTAATTAAATTGCTAGTTAGTGCCATTGGCGGACCCTCTAAATTGCAGGACTGAATATGACTTGCATTATTTATTGGGGCTCTGCCAACAGGGTTGGTTGAGTTGGTATGGTAGAAGGACATTGCTTGTAAAGCCTAGTTTCGAGTCCCGCTGCCGGCAGCCCCTGTTGGTGGGCAATCCGTTAGTCTAATGTGAAGTCCTTACCAAGGCATGCAACATGCACTAGCCGTGGAATATGGTAGCGTCTCCTCACCCAAAATGTTTTGGACCAAATATATATATATATATATATATATATATATATATATATAAAATAGGATTCTGGTATTGATGTAGTTTGTAGAGATTGGGGATAAAAATTGGAATATATTTTTCCATTTTATTGAAAATTTTGAATGAAGTTAGCTCTAAAAAGGTTTTTTTTTTTTTCTTTTATTGAAATTAAATTTGATGGCCATTGAACATCAGCCTCCATTAATGTCGTTTAAAATTTTTGGTTCATTCCTCGATGTGATTAAGTGTTATCGAAGTGTTTGCCGATTGAATCTTTAAGTAAACATCTGTAGCTGATAAGAGATAGGACACCTAAGCTAGTGTTAGCTTAAGCATAGAGGGAAAATAAGTTTGAGATGACAAATTGTTTTTGGTTTCCCGACTGAGTGAGTTATAATGCTTTTTTATACTTGAATTGCTGATTTCTTTGGTCAAACTTGTTTCACACCTAACGTATATGCCTTAAAGTATGGAACTTAGATGATGCTCAACTTAAATTGAGCATCTACCATAGAAGCATGCTGTTTTAGACATGTTTCTTTTCGGTGGAATTTAATCTGTATTTTAAACATACAATTGCTGATTTTCATATTAACTGTTTTGTCAGGGACTCTATGGATAAAGGCTGTTATTTCTTTTGATTTTTTTCCCTATCCCTTACATGGTTTCTGTTCTTTTGGTTTCAGACACCTAGGTAGTACTCCTTGCTATTTTTCTTACAAGGAGAACGTAAAAGCAAAAGAGTCAAAATCTTCTTCATCCTTTACAAATACTGACCATATTTCTGGTGAAGTTCCAACAGTATCAATTATTAATGGAACAAAACAACGGGACAGTCATTTGTCAATAATGGAAAGTTCTAAACCAGCCTTGTTGCAAAATGCTTTTGATGACCCAACTAGAGGACCAGAAGACCATATACCAAATAGTGCAGCTTCAACTGTATCAGTTTTCATTGATCAAACTCAGACAAATCGTCAGGGTAGACTGATGGAAGATTCTAGGGCTGGGGCAATACATGACAGTTCTGATGAACAGCTATCTCAAAATATTGGTTCTGTTGGCATTTCACATAGTCATGTTGAGGACATAATTGTTCCTCCTGCTTCCAATCCAACGGTTGGAGATTCAAATAACCCTGTAGTATCTCCCCTTGAGCTTTCTTTCCCCACTATAGGTCTCACCAGAGTTGCCGTTGGACCTATGCATGTTTCTGAGGGACAGCAATCTCAAGAAGCCGATTATATTGTCAGTTCTTCTGTTTTCAATGATGACCATGATATGATTTTGCCTTCTGCTTCCTCCGATGAAGTAAAATCAAGTGAGCTTGCCGTACCCCTTCCTGAGGTTGGCAGTATTGCTGTTGGATCTATTCAAGATACTTCTGATGAACAACAATATCGAAATGCTTATTCTGCTTCCTTCGATTCCAAAAGTAATCACCATGTAACACCACCCAATGATTCTACTGAACCCCATCTTATGGTTACAACTGTTACTGTTGGATCCTTACGAGATACTTTGGATGGACAGAACAGTCAAGGTGATGGTTCTCTTAGCAGTTCTAATGTTCTGCTTGATGGCATTATTCTTTCCTCTCCCGAGGTCAGTCAGTCTAAGGCAGGAGATTCTAAAACCGGGGATCGTGTAGCCAAAATCAATAATCTTATTCTGCCTCATCAAAGGATTATCAGTTCTACTGTTGAGTCCCCAAAATATATTAGTCCTAAATACACGAAACAAGTTGTTTTAAATAGAGGTCTTATTGATACAGCTGCACCTTTCGAATCTGTTAAAGAAGCTGTTTCCAAATTTGGAGGAATTGTTGATTGGAAAGCTCATAGAATGCAAAGTATGGAGGTATGTTAGATATTTCTAGAGTAGTGTTAATATTATCCATGCTGCTGCAATATATTTTTGTGTAGTGAATGCTGTTTGTCATGAGCTTTGTTTCCTGTCTTCAATGGCATTGCAATTGACCTTTTTTTCATCTGCCTATTTTGTATGTACCCATTACATGAAACTTAAAATTTCCTTTTTGGGCTATAGAGACGCAAGCTTGTAGAACAAGAACTTGATAAAATACAGGAGGAGATGCCTGAATACAAGAAGCGGTTGGAGGGTGCTGAAGAGTCAAAGATTAAAGTATTAAAAGAGCTTGATGGCACAAAGAGATTGATAGAAGAGCTAAAAATAACGCTGGAGAGAGCACAAACTGAAGAAAATCAGGCAAAGCAAGATGCTGAACTAGCCAAGCTCAGGAAGGAGGAGATGGACCAAGGAATTGATGATGAGTCTAGTGTTGCAGCAAAGCAACAGCTTGAGGTTGCCAAAGCCAGGCATGCAGCTGCAGTATCGGAGCTGAAATCTGTTAAAGATGAGTTGGAAGCAATACAAAAGGAATATGCTTCTTTGATTACTGAGAGAGATGTAGCTGCTAAGAAAGCTGAAGAAGCTGTTTCTGCTTCGAGAGAGGTTGAGAAGACAGTGGAAGAATTGACTATTGAACTGATTGCCACAAAGGAAGCCTTAGAGTCTGCACATGCTGCCCATTTGGAGGCAGAAGAGAAAAGGATTGCAGTAGCCATGGCCCGAGACCAAGATACTCTCCATTGGAAGAAGGAATTAATACAGGGTGAAGAGGAGCTCCAGAGACTCAACAAGCAAATCCATTCAGCAAAGGAGCTGAAATCAAAGCTAGACACTGCCTCAGCTCTGCTACTTGATTTGAAAGCTGAATTAGCCGCTTATAAGGAATTTAAACGTAAGGAGAAAACTGATGGACATTCCACTGATGTGCCACAGACATCAGAGAAAAGAACTCACACTGATATGCAAGCAGCAATTGCTTCAGCAAAGAGGGAACTTGAAGAGATGAAGCTCAATATAGAAAAAGCAAATGCAGAAGTGGATTGTTTGAAGTTGACGGCTAGTTCATTAAAATCAGAGCTTGAACAGGAAAAGTCTGTTCTTGCCACCATTATGCAGAGAGAAGGAATGGCGTCGGTCGCTGTTGCTTCTCTAGAAGCTGAGCTGGACAAGACTCAGTCAGAAATAGCCGTAGTTCAGATGATGGAAAAAGATGCCACAGAGAAAATGGTGGAGCTGCCCAAACAACTGCAGCAGGCAGCACAAGAGGCTGACAAAGCCAAGTCACTTGCTCAAATGGCTCGTGAAGAGCTGCGCAAAGCGAAGGAGGAAGCAGAGCAAGCAAAAGCTGGAGCAAATACCATGGAGAGCAGATTACTTGCGGCTCAAAAAGAGATAGAGGCTGCCAAGGCTTCGGAGAAATTAGCTTTAGCCGCCATCAAAGCACTGCAAGACAGTGAATCAGCTCAAAGCACCGATAATGTTGATTCATCCCCATGTGTAACACTTTCTTTAGAGGAGTACTATGAGCTCAGTAAACGTGCACATGAGGCAGAGGAAAAGGCCAACATGAGGATCGCTGCTGCTATTTCTCAATTTGAGGTAGCTAAGCAATCTGAATCAAGAAGCTTGGAAAAGCTAGAAGAAGTAAATCGAGAGATGTCTGAAAGAAAGGAAGCATTAAGAATTGCTATGGAGAAGGCTGAGAAGGCCCAGGAAGGGAAGTTATGTGTGGAGCAGGACTTGAGAAACTGGAGAGCTGAACATGAGCAGCAGCGAATGGCTACCGAATCGAATCATGGAGAAAAACCTCCAAGGGCAAGTTTTGAGGGCAGGCAAGAATCAAGTAACATTGAACTTGTACCTGCTGCTCCTGCCAACACTCTGGCAAGCCCCAAGACATATGGGAATAACACAGAAAATGAACCATCCCCGGAACCGAAGGCTGTAAAGAAAAAGAAAAAGTCATTGTTTCCAAAGATTTTCATGTTTTTGTCCAGAAAGAAGTCACATTCATCCAAAGCCACGTAAGTCTTCGATGAAGCGATGTGTTATCTTTGCTGTTGTGATTTCACTTTTCCTTTTTCTAGGTTCTCACAGAGGCTATAAAATGCCGTATAAGTATAATTGACATTGTTTTTTACACTTGAGTGTAAGTTCTAGTGATTATTTGATTTACCATAAGGTTGAGAATATATTTTTGCTTACTGAAAGGGTTACATTACTGGAGGATTTTGAGGAAGTAATAAAGATGGTTCCGTTTAGGCTTTGGAACGCTTAGCTTGGATTCAACTCATATAAGACTGATGTTTATAATGATGAAATATTTTTTTTTTCATTACTTTATTCATATTTTGTTCATTTTAAGAAATTTCATACCTACTCTTCTTTGAACATGAATATATAATAATTTTAATGCATGTATAATACTTTTAACATTGTTCATTTTACAAAACCGGTGAATATATATACTATAAACATAACATGTTTAACACATGTATCATATTCATGTGTATAGAGTATCAGACCATTTGAAGGGTATGCTTCAATGTTCAATCCAATCTGAACACATGAATGAAACCAAAAGAAAAAGGGAAAATAATTGTGTTCTTCAATTCCAAGGTCACTAGGAAACAGCTTAATTCAATCACAGAAAGGAGTTGAAAGATGGAGATGCATTACAATCTACTTCAGCATAACTTAGTCTTTGCCATTTGTCATTCACTTTAGTGATATAGTAAGCAATAACAGCTTCATTTAGAAGTAGAACTAAAGCAACAGTGATAAGTGATAACACTAGGAGTTAACATACAAGAAACTCCTAGCAAATAGGGAAATCATTAACAGTCTTTCTAACAAGGAAAAATACAATTTTAGAAGCTCTAAAAATGCGGTAGTGACTTCATTATATAAACTATTCTAATACTATTCTTTGAACATGAATATATAATAAATTTAATACATGTATAATACTATTAACATTGTTCATTTTACAAAAGCGGTGAATATATAAATTATAAACATAGCATGTTTAATACATGTATCGTGTTCATGTGTATAGACTATCGGACCATTTGAAGGGTATGCTCCAATGTTCAATCCAATCTGAACACATGAATGAAACCAGAAGAAAAAGGAAAAATATTTGTGTTCTTCAATTTCAAGATCACTGGGAAACAGCTTAATTCAATCACAATAAGGACTTGAAAGATGGAGATGCATTACAATCGACTTCAGCATAACTTAGTCTTTGCCATTTGTCATTCACTTTAGCGATATAATAAGCAATAACAGCTTCATTTAGAAGTAGAACTAAAGCAACAGTGATAAGTGATAACACTAGGAGTTAACATATAAGAAACTCCTAGCAAATAGGGAAATCATTAAAAGTCTTTCTAACAAGGAAACATACAATTTTAGAAGCTCTAAAAATGCGGTAGTGACTTCATTGATAACATTTGGAAAGTTATCAAACAAAGGAAGAGTGTTATCCAACGATGTCATCGCCTGCTGGATATGCTGAATGAGCTGACTTTTAGGGGGGTAGCAATGACCAGTGGGGCTTCCGGTGAATCACTGACTGCAAACTTGTCGTGCATGAAACGACTATCAACAATGGATTCATCCTTAAGGACTATCTTGTAACAGTAGCAGCTTTTCAAACCATCCTGATTATGGTAGCATTCATGAGACCCATTCTTCACCTGTTGGAAGTTCCATATTACACTAAACTTGCCTACCGTTGCAACCAGATGGCGCTCTTGCTTCCCATTCTCTGTGACCTATGTAATGTAGTAATACACATGGTCATCTTTACAGATTTTATTCATTGAACTAAGAAAATCACAAAAAAAACAGTCATCTGACTCTTAAAAAGAGGGAAAATATGCGGCAAGCATGCTGGTAACCTTGGTCCATTATCTATCACGTGACAATGAAGTCTTTACAGACTCTTTTCCACTCACCTCATGCCAGCCATCATACTTTATTACTGGCATTCTACAAAACTAAAACCGAGAAGACTTGATTATAGAACTTAGAGAGACAGAGATGACACCCAAAAGGCTTTTGCCAATCAAATATTGCCGAGGCAATTGGATTTCCAGAGAAAAATGCAGCCTGGCAGATTTAGTTCTGTTTTAACTAGATACTGCTATAGTTTTAATTTTTAACCAATTAGAACAAAAGATTGTTATAAAGTGAGAAATGTGTTGACCTCAAAACCTATTAATAAAATCAGTATGTGGAGAACCTCAAAATCAACTTAATAATTCACATATCAGAGAATGACTTGCAACAAAATTGAATACCGTGTTTCTAGCAGGGGACAATAAAATTGAGGCAAGATATGCAATTGCAACTTGACCTAGGAGTTCAAATAAAATGTTAGACCACAATAATTCCATTCAAAGCAATAAACATATCAATAAACAATGCAAAGGAAAGGAACTAAAATTTTCTTGGCAACAAAATAGAAAATCAAGGGATGTAAGATAACTCCATAGATACAAAACCCACAAATAACTCTGGTTACATTCTGCCAACTAAGCTCTTGATCCAAAATTAGATGGTCAGTTAGTCATATATACATCATGGACATTAAAATGAAGCTCCGCAGCTAAAAGCACAAGCAATAGGCATTAGGCAGTTAAATCTGGAGAGCAGGAATGTATGCTTACCCATGAAAACTGAGCATTACGGAACTTGTTATTAACCCCAGCTAGATGGGAATCTAGAGGAGTCAGCTTTAACAACCTAGGAGCAGCAATCCTGTTACCCATTCGCCCACTAAAACCTGTCTTTGTCTTACCATCCTTATCAGTGAAAAGGGTGCAGATAAGAATCAAATAGGTATCAGTTGTGCCCAATATCCACTTGCCGTCAAAAGTAACATCAACATGAGTGATAGGCGACCCAAGGCCTGGAAAAGCTGTTTTTGCCTGTCTCATAGATTTGGCTGAATACAACCTAATCTTCCCATCAAGGGACCCAACAACAATAGAGCCATCCCCAGTGGTTGCAAAGCACTGGAAGTTAGTCCCTCTTGAAAATTGATGCCCTTGTGCCCAATTCAGAACATGGGTATTAGTAGCAAGATTCTGAACCATCCCATTCCGGTCTCGCATATCCCACCTGCAAAGCCTATTATCATCCAATCCTAAAAATGTTGCTCCTGATGGGTCCAACTGTGCTCCCTTGCTATCATTCGTAATATCCCTCATTGTAATATCAGTCCCATCTTTCCCGAACTTCCACTCAGAAACAATCTTCCCAGTCTCAATATCCAGCTGATGAAGCCCCGTTGTATGAGGCTTCCCCTCAGTCAGAGGACTCATGAGCAGCATATTCGTCTCAGCTCTCATAAGAAGAGCCTTCTTTGGTGTTGAATGCACCAAATTTGAAGCACTCCTCTGATTTCCACGATCAAAATTCACATAAACTCCTTTACCATGAATCCCATGAGCAAAATTCTTAACAACTTGAATACCTGAATCGCCCACCAAGAAACTATTATCCAATGCCCCCAAGGCCAGGCTTTGTATCCCTCCATTTGCTGCCTCTTCAAACTCCTCTCTCAAATCCTGATTTGCCCTCACCGGGTTTGCGGATTGAGGACTTTCCAACGAAGCATCCTCAGCATCTTCCCAAATAGAATCATCAGCTGCTTCAGGCTTTGCCCACCCGATAAAATCTTTCCCATATACCTTAACCTTGTTAGCATCATTCGATTCCATCCGATATGTATTCTCAAACAGACAATCATTAAAACTGCTAACAAATTTCTTATACTCTTCATCACTAAAAAATTTCATTGCCCAAACTCCCTTGGCCACGAAATCAACCCTACGTTGATCTCCAAAACTTTTCAACTGCATTTCCACTCCAACTTTCACTCTAATTTTGTTACCTACCTTCAAAACCCACCAAGCTTCCCCATTTTCCTCCTCGTTTTCACTCTCTTCACCATCTTCCTCTCCATCCTGACCGTTGAATTTCGAAGTCTTGATAAAAGAGTAACATGTGAGCTTCTCGGAAGTGACCCATTTGGCTTTAGGGGTGTTACCGCCGATATGAAGGTAGAGCTTTACGGCATTTTTGAGAGATGGGTTTTGTGTGCTGGCCGATGGGTATTTGAGTTTCAAGGCTTCGAGCTTAGCCTCCACATCATTGAGAGAGGACGGCATTTTGGGTCTTCGACCTGAGGAAGATCTTTCTGGAGTCTCATCTTTGGAATCTTGGTAATTTTCTTCTTCTTCATCTTCATATTCTTCTTCGTCTGAGTCCAAAATCAGATCCTCGCGACTGTGAGCACCACCCATTGTTACTGAAAGAGAATTGAGAATATGGGAAATGTGTTTCCTTTTCGGGGCGAATCGAAGTAGAAGAGAAATGGATTAGCAAAGAGCGCCAATTTTAGAAATTTCAAATTAGGAGACTTGCTGTCTACTATTACTTTTTCACGTTTATTAGGGTTTTGAAGAAGCAACAGAAAGGAAAGAAATTGGAGTATTCAAAGGGCTATTTTACGGGTTACCCGCAATTATCGGGTAAGGTACTATGGATGCATGGTTGACCGTTAGATATGGAGCAGGTGGACTTGAGTTACAATTAATCGTGGCCCAGAACAATATCTTTGGGTCTTCTCAGTTGAATTTTGTAAAAAGGCCAGGATGGGTGGGAACCCAACAATTTCTTCATGTTCAAAACATTTAATATTTATATAAATTTTTTATGTATTCATATCGTATTTATTAATATAATTATATTTAAAATATTTTATATTTATATAAATTTTGATATTTTAATAATTTTAATATTTTAATAATTTATATTATAAAAAATTAAAATATTTATTTATATCGTATTTATGTTACGATCTATTTCATGGTTCATTTATTTTTCCAATACCTTGTCATGTCGGGGTCATGGAAAGAATAAGGTTTTGAAGATGCTTAGCTCCAAAAGTCCCCCCCCCCCCACCCTCCCAAAAAAAAAGTTGCAAAACAAATCAAGCCCTGATTATAACAGGATCCATGGCAACAACAGCAGGCAAGCATGACAAACAAAAATAGAATCTGGTCACATGGTAAACTTAAATAAAGCGACAATCGTGAATCCAACAGAACATAAAGTCTTAGTTGAACAAAGATACATAGTACAAATGATCAAATACAAAGCCATTATGAGCCAAATCCTAATGAAATAGAAGCCTCCCTACCTGGTAAACCTAGTACATAAAAGCAATGATAAAAGTGTTGTTATTCAATAAAAGAGGTTGATAGATGATGGCTTCCATTTATACTTTCCATAACTCAACTTTTGCAACAAAAGAACCTCATACAATAGCACATTAGCAACTCAGCTCACATCTTCGCAGGCTTTGGGAAAATGTCCGGCGTGAATTTCTGAGCTGCGCTCAAGCTCCCCTTAATCTTCATTACACCCCTGCAATCATCAATATCACCGTGTTAATTGCCGGACACATCTAAGCAGATCCTCAACATTGATGATGATGATGATGATGATGATGATAAAAATAATAATAATACTGAAGGCTATAAAGAATAGAGATTGGACATTGGACATTGCACCTCATAAAAGCAATCTGGGGATTCATTTGCCCAGTGGCAATCTTAATAAAATCATCATCCTTGAAGGAAAATATAGCATCAGGCTTTTCCCCTTCATATTGACCTGAATTTCAGAGGGACAGGATAATGAACAACTATTGCAATATTTCTATAATTAAAACAAGAAGACCGGATTTATTGCATGAAACTCTCAACTGATGTAATCAGACTTCAATCTCCAAGAGCAATTTATCAAGATAACACTATCATTTACAAATAGAACAGTCATATTAACATTTTTTCTGGGGGCCAGATGTTTCATATGGCTAAAAAACTTGCTGAAACAGACAAAATTAATATTTTATCTGAACAAAAGAGCAACATGTGTTAAGTAAGTAGACTTTGGTAACACCATTACCAGCTAGTTGAGTGAAAAATTAATGGACTTTGCCACCGAAGACCTAATAATTAAAAGCAGTGCTAGCTGACAAAGATTTAATAGGACCTGTAGTTGTACCATGGCAAGAAATAAAAATGTTAAAGCATTTATTTAATTAATGAGATGGAATCTGCCTTGCTACACTGTCATAAAGAGAGTTGAATAACCAAATAAAGAGGATAAACAGTTTATATTATAATTACCTGAAAGGAAGCAATGTATGTACTAGCAGTAGTGGGCAGATACTAACAAGCAACCATTTAGATTTTCAATTAAATGATAAAACTTTTGCAGATTATAAAAAGCTAAAGATACAAACTTCAAACTCTATTATTCCATCATTACAATTTACGAAGCTAAAATTTTATCAACAGGCGGTGCAACATAAACAAACCCAACCAAGATACACACTAAAAATAAGAACAACAATATTGAGTTAGCAGATAAATAGGAGGGGTCTTAAATAAGAAAAGAAAAGAAAAGAAAAAAGGCTAACCTTTAGTAACTTCTCCTTTCTTGAGATCAACAATGTAAGAAACCTCATCAAACCCAATTTTCTGTAAGTCATAAATAAAAATCCAGAAATTAAAACAAGCTTGAAAATTAAATTGGAATTCAGGGGGGAAGAAAAGAGCATCAAGGATGGACCTTGGGGGCAATATTGATTTGGTAAACGAGACCGATCTTCTTGGTGAGCTCTTTACCAGCATCAGAAGCCAAGTGAAACTTCATCATCTCAAACAAATTATCAGATTTCAACTCAGCCATTATTGCACCAACATTTAGAGAGAAACCGAAGAAGGAAGTTACGGGAACTGGCTTTCGCTTACGGTTTGATTGGTTTCCTTTGCCCGACACGACAGTGCTTTAATTACGTAGGCAGGTGCGGGGAAGGTAGATAAGGTAGCTGACGAGAATTTATATTTTCTGGCACGGACAGGCGATGATCTAAATGTTACGTGACACGCATTCCAATAAAAACTTTTTTATTTTTGAAACAGCATTTAGAAAATCTTGCTTTATTTTGATAGAGTTGTTTTCCATGGGCAACTGTTGAAATTCACCCCTGTAGTTTATTGATCTCCTGATTCCGAAAACTTGTCAGGTTGATGGCTCACTTATACATAAGTTACAAGTTACATTACTGTGAGAATGTTAACCGGGTCTCCTTCGAATATCAATAACACCTAATTTACGAAATTAGAGTTTTAATCATGCAAAATGCAAGTAATATATTATTATTTTTTTAATTTGATAAAATAGTGTATCAGATGCAAGAGATTTTCTGAATTTATAGTTAGACCTCGTAA
>JBBYHM010000001.1:8713701-8737921 GCA_038381775.1 Adansonia rubrostipa | reverse complement strand
TAATAACTGGTAACCATGCAAAAGTATTGTTAAAAAACTAGAGAATTCATACACATTGTGTTTAGGGTTTTACTTTTTCTGACAATCCATCGTTATCTTTGCAAATGTCGGACACAATTTTCAGTTACAAAATTTTGAACTTATAACTCTTTATTATAGTATACAACAAGTTAACCAATTTCAATTTCTTTTAAAAAAAGGAAAATATATCCGTGATTTTGCGGACTGTTACGAAAGTATTTTTATTGTTTTTATTACGCAAATGAGCAGATTGCTAGCTCACATTCCACTTAAAAGTTTGGGCTAAGCTTTATTGCAGGCTTAAGGCTTTCATATATATATATATATATATATAGAAATTGTCAAGTTTTTTAAATGTCATTTTGTCGACAATAATCTTCAAATACTGGTTTTTTTTTTTTAATTTTTCAAAGTATCATCCAGTTGAATAACGCAGAAATTAATCTTTCGAAGTACTGTCAGACAGTAAAATGAGATTTACTTTTAACAGTGTTTATTTTATATATATCGATAAGAATTAAACTCTAAACCACATGCTTAAAGGTTTTTAGTTACCTTTACTTTGATGGCATTAAAGAAGGAAATTATAAGATCCTTCCGGCCATTGAAGAATAAATTATATGGTTATAACCTGCTGCTTAGTTGCCAGTTGAGTTTGTTTGCAAACTAATGGAAGCCATTGAAGAATAAATTATTAAAACATAATATAGTATGAAATATAACAAAAACATATAATAAAAATTTATATAATACTAATTATTAAATTATTAAAATTTAATATAATGTCTAAAACAAGATCATAACTTAAAAAAAAAAAGGAAAAATTCCCAAACATGATTTACCATTTTTATGTCTTCGTTACTCTCATTTACTTGATGGTTTTTAATAATTGTAGGTGTTTAGGCCCAAAAGCTTGTTTAATATTTAAGAGTATTTAGATAGTAGATTCAAAAATAAGCTTTAATAAAAAAATAAGACTCGTTTAAAAAAAGAACTAGGCCTTAATTCTAATGTTCAAGGATCATATTTGATTCAACTAGTTTTTCAATTATATAATATATACGATGTAATTTATATTATATAAAATAAATATATAAAATATCATAGTGCAAAACAAAATTTTATTATCTCTATCTTTTTGAAACTTAATAAAACTAAATTATTAAAAATTAAATTTAAAAATATATTTTTTAAAAATATAATATAAAATGATTATAAATACAAATAAATTTAAACAAAATTAAATCATATATTTAAAAAACTTATTAAACTTAAATAAATATAAATATTATTAATATTATATTTAAATTTAAATTTAATTTAATTCGATCACAAACGACATACTTAATAGCCCATTATCTTGCCTAATGCGAGAAGGAAAGTCAATATCTTTTTTCCATCGAGTGCGATTTTTATGTAATATTTTAAAAAATTAAAAAAAATAAAAATTATCATTATTCATAACGATTTTCCTTAAATGAGACAAAATTCAGTAAGAAAGACATATGATGTAACACTAATGATGTATCCCAGCAGAGACATAACATGGCACGCTTTCGTATGGCAAACCATCCTTACCGAATTCATGGAAAAAAGTCAAGCAATTATGTAGCTTTCTCAATTCTCTGTATCCTTCCGGGGTCTTCTTCCGACAACCTCGAAAGGTAAATTGTTGGGAAACAAAAAAAGGAAAGAGGGGGGGGGGGGGGTTAAGGTGTTTTCGCTGTCACTTCAACAAATCAGAAGATTTGTCTTTTGATCATTATTTTTATTTTCACTATGGCAAATGCTGGCTGTCAGCCACATTTGTAAGTGGCGGACCACCACTAATAAGGATGAGTGCATCATCGCAGTGATGAACGAGGGAGCAGATTTATACGTTTTCTTACCTTGACGTTACCGCTCCCTAAATCAGGACAATGGTAATTTAATAGGAACAAAAATGGAAATCTCCGACACTTTTTTTTTTCTAAGTTATATATATATATATATATAAATAAAATAAGGAGAGCATTTTATTTATAATTATTGTATATAAATAGAATTTAACATATTCATAAAAATAAGAATTTTTTTTATTTTTAATTATTTTTGAAATAAATAATAAATTAAAAAAATAATTTTTCTAAGATATGAGAAGTTTTTTCATATAAAAGTAAAAGTAAGTAGTTTCTCATAAATTTAAAAAAAATTGACAGGTTTTTTTAAGTTGGAAAGTTTTTTCGTGTAAAAATAAAAAGTGGATGTTTTTATCTAGTAAATAGTAAATACTTTTTTTAATTTTTAATTGTTATTTCAAATAAAATGATAAAAAAATATTAGTTTTTATATTTATTTTAATAATTTTATTTATATTTTTTATTAATTTTTAATTAAGTTAGTACCGTATAACCCAATGATATTAAACTTTGTTAGAGCTCTTATTAATAATACAAAAGTAAGATTAAAATTTAAAGATAGTTTTTTCTCTTTTTTTTTAGAGCAAATATAAGACACAGTTTGATAAAATGAAACAATTGATATAAGGTAAGTGAAAATTTGAAAAGAAAAATAATTTATTGATGTTTGGTAAAAAAAAAAGGGAAGAAAATTGAAGAAAGAAAATAAGAAAATAAAATAAACATTTTCTTTTCTTATCCATAAAACCAAATCATTTCAAATTGAAATATATATATATAGCGGAATGTAAGTAAAATGTGTATGTTTATAGCATATATATTATTCATTTTTTTATTTTATTATCTCAACTTATTAAAGTATAATATAATATAATAAAATAATAAAATAATTTTTATTTTTCAATTCTATAAAAATAAAAGAAAATTGCATTTTCTTTAATTTTTTTTCCTTATTAAGTACACCATAACAATGAAAAATACTTTTCTTTTCTTTTCTTTTCTCTTCTATTTTTCATCTTTCTATTTTTCTGTGTACTTGCTGGGTAAAGTCTAAGATCTGCTTGGAAGTTAATTAATTAAATGACTTTAAATATTCTATTGTTTGACAAGCCTAACTTACTTGACTTAGTAATATTAGACATGATATAATCATATGATACAAAAAATATAATTAAAATATAATATAGAATATGATATAAAAAATAGCACCTCGACGTGACATGTATATATGAATAACTCAAAATTTATATAATACGAATAATTTACGTATTATGCATTTATATAAATATAAAATATCTTACATATAATTATGATATAACAAAATATATAAATATGACACAGATATACAAATTATCAAAACTATATACCGAGTCAATAGTGGATAACAAATGAGAATGGCAAAAAAGGAGGAAAGGAAAGAACTTTGAAGTTGAAGCTTCAAGTCACATTCCATATTTATGCAAAGACAAAATTTTAAGCTTTCACGCAAATGGCTTTAATAAGAGGTTAAATATGCGTATAATCTCTATATTTTAATTTAATTTTTAGTTTAGTGCTTAAATCAAAATAATTGTTAACTTAGGAGTAAACTTTTATTCCATGAGGCATGTTAACCCTTTGACTAATGGTATTAGTCAAGCATTGACGTGATAATCATCAGTTAATTAGAGCTAGACATGAGATAAAAATATCACATCAGCATAAAATTTTTAAAATTTTTAATCTTTTTTTATTTTTACATATGATGTGACATTGATTATGTAATATTTTTATCACATGTTACACTTTTATTAACTATCGATATCAGTATTTTATTAATAATATTAGTTCAAAAAACAAGTATATTTGACAAAATAAAATTTTAAATATTAAATTAGTAATTTTTTAAGTATTAAATTAAAAATTGAAGTAAAATATGAAACTAACAAGTATTTAACCTTTAATAAAATAAACCCAATTAACTTTTCGTGTCGTTAGTGCTTTCCAACTAGGCTGAATAGAAGAATCATGCGAAATCAAAATAAGTTGAAGGAAAATTGGAAAGAATTGCTTTAAAGCCATAAATAAATGATTGCGATAAGATTGGCTCTTGACGTTTATCAAATTTTGATACCAGATTTCTTCAATTAAGTACTACTGTAATTTACTTCCAACTTTAATTTTCTTATTTCATTTATAATCTCCAATATCAAAGATAAAAAAAAAAAAAAAGAGGAAAAAATAATTTTTTGACATAAATTTGATTAGAGTTTAGGAATTGCAAGCACTAAAAAACACGCATTATAATTTTACAAGTCAATGTTACGAAAGAAGTGAATAAACCATTTGAATTAAGCTTCATTTCAATGTCATATTGTTATTTGATTAGAAAATAACATGTTATCAACTATTACTTCATAGACTAATAACGATAACAAAAGTAAAATTTACGTATCTAATTATATATATTTTTAAATACCAAATCATAAAAAAGATTATAATGCAAGTACCAATTTATATATTACTTTTTTTTTGCAATTGCCTTTTCCAATTTTCCTACCTTCTAATTTCGAAGTTGAATAATTATATATATATAAAAAGAAAGTATGTTTTCAAAAAATGCATGTGACCAATGGGAAAATAGAGGCATTGCGAACATGGGTATACCTTAGGCTTAGAAAATGTAGAAATGGGTAAAGACTAAAGAGAGGATAGAGATGAAAGGAGAATTGGAATCAAAATTTCGATTGTAATTACCGTAATAATTATAATACGCATTCATTAATTTTATAATTATGATTAACATGATATAAAAATACATCCGTTATTTTTTAAAAAATTAAAATATTTATGATAATAATTTAAATCTTACGTATTTTCGTGACCGTATGTAATTTGATGTTGACATTACTTATTTGTCCGTAGTAAATAATTTCCTTACTTGGACCCAAAAAAAAATTTCCTTACGTTTTACCTACCCCTTGCTATAAATAATTCCCTCTGGCCGGGCTCGTTTATTGCAAACTCTCATACGAAAACACTAGAATTACGTACTCTCCCATAGCAAATCAAAAAATTCTGTTTCGATCTGAGAAACAAAATGAAGCTCCTCTGGCTGACATTTCTGCTTGTTTCTCTTCTTCTCAGCTCCTCTTTCTTTGAGCTGTCAGTGGCCGGTTCAGGTAATGAACAAACGAAAAGTTCTAGATCTTTGGTTGGTTTTATATATATATATATAGTATGTTAATGATGATGAACTTTGTTGTTTCGATCATCCATGGCAGGTGTCTGCGATTCAAAGTGTGAGGTGAGGTGCTCAAAGGCAGGAGTAAAAGATAGATGCTTGAAATACTGTGGAATTTGCTGTGAGAAATGCAACTGTGTTCCATCCGGCACATATGGGAACAAGGATGAGTGCCCTTGTTATAGGGACATGAAGAACTCTAAGGGCAAGCCCAAGTGCCCTTAGATTTTTTTTTTTTTCCCTTCTTGCTTTTGTTTTTCCTATAACAATGGAGTAGTTGGAGTTCGTTTGCTTGTGAGACTAAAAGCTTGAGAGTTATGGAGGAGGATGGTTTCTATTAAGGTTTATTTAAAGTCGAAATTTACCTGTTAAATATGTACTCGTCTTTTTAAACAAATAAATGGGCTCTTTAATTTTTGATCGATCCTTGAACCTGGAAAAGTAATGAAGACTTGATCAGGGTAAGCTGATTTGTATCTAACGATCATGAACAAGCTCAACATCTTCAATTAAGTTTGTGCATGAAAAAGTATAGAATTAAAAAAGGGATCATAATGTGATATTATTATCGTTTATTTATAATTTCAATTCTTTCACTAATATTTATCATTGATATTACGTTTATAATCACAATATAAATGATGTGATCACGTGATCAAAGACAACTTCGTATACTTGAAGCCTTGTTCAACATGATTTTTAGTTCGAGGTTGAGCGGTTGAAATATTCTGTTCTAAGCAAACAGATTCACGTACAATTTCTGGGATGTAACAGCCACCTTTGATTTGGCCCTAGTGCCTGCTGCGGTCCCCCTGCGGGCCTTTTCTTAATATTGCTGCTTGATTTACGCCCACCTAGAGATTGTGATCATAGCAAGTTCATGGTCTTTTTGGGAAATGCATCAAAACTCGCATCACAACAATAGCAAGTTCATGTAAATATCTGGGGTAATTTAATTTTAATCTCATCTTTCTCCATTTAATAATTAAATAGCAACATGCACAGACTTTGGGCAACTTTCTAGTTCAAATCATCCTTACATATTTTTCCAGAACTCTTCTTTAAAATATATTAAAAAATTGAGATAAAGTCCATAACTCTTTCAATGTACGAAAATACTTAAAAATCAAATATATCCGCATTTGACAATAACCCCATAGTCTGCTGCATGTATATTTTTCCACTTTCGACCATTTCAACTTTAATCAGCCACCACCCAAATTGGAGGGTTTGTTCACGGGTTGTGGATTGTGGGGTCTTTCTACGTTACCATCTTCGTCATAGTCCTGAATGTTTCAAAGAACTGTAAAATATCTCATTTTATCCAAGGGATTAGGGTTAGAATGCTATATCAATAAAATGTATGCCCATGGAGGCATTTCACATATGACAATCCCCTCTAGGTTATGATAGAAACTGCAATTTTTCAGCACTCACAGGGAAAGGAAAATAGTAATGGATCTTGTATTACTTGATCTGATAGTCACAGTAAAATATATATATATATATATATATATATATATGTTCTTCTTGTCAAATTATCTATTTGTAATTTTGGTTTTCATTTTTTTCCCCAAAAAACATAAGACAAAAAAATTTTACATCAGAGGGATTGCATATTTCATTGCGTCGTATCGATCTTGTGGATGGACCATCATCGTCGTTCTGAGAACTCCAAACAATAAAATAGTATACAAGAAAACTATGAAGCAGATCGATTATATGTTCTTAAGATTGAAGAGGCTGAAGCTCTTGCTCCGGAATTGGAGCGCTAACAGGCTTATAAGCAGTGACGGCTTGTCGTCTGTGTCGAAGAACCAACCATATCCCAACAGCTGATAAACTAAGAATAAGAGTTGTTATCAATCCAAGTACCACTGCCAGAAAGTAACGTCGCCACCATGACCTGTGAAGTTCATGTCAGAACCCAATGTTATTTCTGAAGCTAAACCAGTTCACGAAGATGGAAAGGAACAACAACCAAAAAAAAAGAAAAGAAAAAATTAAAGCCCAGGCTGTATTTCTCTAAATCCATATGGATTCCTGTTCTAATGTAATTGCATTCGACCAAGGTCGGGCAACTTGAATCCACATGAACATGATTCTTGAGACCCTATAAATTAGTCTCAGTGAAATTTTTGTAAATTTTCACTGTACCCAGAGTGACAATTCCACATTCTCTACTTAGGCCGACAAACTCCATTAACAGCGGGTGAGCTGATGGAAGGGTGGTAAACCCAGGGCGGCAGTTTCCCAGTTTCTTTCGCACTAGAACTCCGCCCTTTGTCCCATGCAAGAAAAAAAAAAAGCATTTGTACCAAACTTATGACCGTAAGAAAAAGGGAATCTGCGACACTAAATTCTTAACGAAAAAGTGCTCTCTGAACTGAACATGAAAGTTATTTTCCATCAAATGGCTGGTCCCGTAACTCCACTCTCGACTTGGATTATATTATCCAAAAAGGTCCGCTCTTGGCCATTCCAAACACTGCATAGCAGAGGCATGGTTATCTGAGGTGGATTCTCTCTTTTCTAGTAGATGCCGAACCATTCTTTTTGCGTGGTACTCTTGCTCTTCCTGGCTCGAAGCCTGAAAGTCCTTTTCCCTATGTGACAGCACCTATTTGATTCTGCTGTGAACCAAACTCCTAAGAACAATCAGGTGGGGGATTCTGGAACCAGAGATTCTACTTTGTCTTTTGAGAGTCACACATCGATCCAAGTTCAGGTAAAAATAGCTTCATGGTAAAAGAGTCCTAAACTGGAACCTTAAACCAGGGGAAAAAGAACCCAAACTTGTAGACAAGTAATAGATACTACTGCAAATAACGTTGTCTAATACAATGGTTTAAACCAAGGGACCAATAGCTGCAACACGTGTCCCTCCAACCCTCGTAATTATCACAACCTCAGATGCAAAAATAGTGCTAAACAATAGCCTTTCCCCTGCAGGACCATCCCACCTACAACTATATTTCCAAACCAATCCATCCTTCTATTATCAATTGAATTTCGGCATCCTAGTCCTATCCCTTCAACTTTGACTTTAACTTCAGGGTCCAAATTGATCCAATCCAAAGATTTGTTCAGCACAATAATAGTAGCCAATAAATCCACACTAGTAGCATAAAAGGAATAGTAAAACTGGAATGCAAAAGAGAACATACAACTTCCTTTGAGGTTCCGCATTCCATTCAACCAACTTATAACTTCCAAATCTCTCAGGAAACTGCAATTGGTGATCCCTTAAGCGCAGAATGATGCTCTGCACATAATATCAGATAATAAGCTTCAGATTGATGCTGCGGTAAATAGATGGAAAATGTAAGTGAACTTGCAAATGTTATTATCTCAATTGTGGTAATACCAGTGCAGTGGAATTAGAAAAATAATTAGCAGATGAAGCGGGAAAAACACCCCATCTAACAAGGTAATCAGTCCCCTTAGAAGTGACATTCAGCAAGCGAACCTGAAAAAAAAAAAAAATAAAGCGATCACATAAATATGGTGGACCAGTTGAAGGCTAAGTGATGATAATGTCTAACAGAAAGCAAGATACAAAGATACTAGTCGCACTGATGGATTGGCCTACAATTTTAAAACAATGATGTGGGAGGTTATCTTTGGGCTAAGGCTAAGCGCATATATTGGTCACAAAATATGCCCACTCCCCGGTATCCACAAGAAGAAAACCACACATAATCATAGGGCAAGCAAGATTAATTCCAGGTTTAAGTTAAATACTAGAGATGTCCATGGACTGACTAGAGTTAAGCTAAAGATGAGCATTATACATAAAATCTAGAGCTCAGGCCAGAAAGAAATCTGTATGGGCCCAGATGGAGTCTTATCATGCCTAGCTTATTTTGTCTAGGCCCAGCCAACCAACTTTTGGGTGGGCTAGTAGGCCACTTGAGAGGTGAACACATGTCCTTAAATCTGCATGCTACATGTTTTGACAAAACCATGAAATTCTGTTAATGACTCCAAATATATGACATCATTACTTGAATTCTGATTTAGATTAAATTGCACAAATAACCAAATATGATATTTCCTCCTAAAAAAGTGAATCAATAATTAAAATATTTGAAAAGGAGTCCAATGCGCATCATGAAAGCTAATTCCCACAAGGCCTACAAAACTTGGTTAAAGTCAAAGTAATTCAGCTGCACCTGTGAATCATCGACTTCCAGTTCCTTGGAAATTAATTCTCCAAGCTCCTTGAAGTTGAGCTTCAATTTGGAATCGTTTGTGCTAATTGACATGTCAAATGTTATAAATCCAATATGAAACGAACCTGATTATCATGTTTGGGGAGACAATATCAGCAGAGACAATGTACGGTTTACAAGATCAATTTGTATAAATGCTTCCATCACCATCACTAATAAATCAACCAGAGTACTAAGCTTATCATTATACTAAATGTCGAATCTGTAGACAATGAAATAAGCACCAGGAGGTGCAAACACTGTAAGTCTAAAGCAATCAATGAGCCCATTCTGCTAGCAGAAAATAATGATTATAGACTAAACAAGATTATACCAAAAAGGATGTGACATGAAATTAGGCTATGTCAACTATAATAAACTTTAAATTTCATAAACTTCTTGGAGGTCTATTATAACTATAGTCTAGTTTTCTCCAATACCAACCAGAACCTTCTTTTGTGTTTCTAATTTCCATCAATGCTCTACACAAGTAGAAGTTTCAAACCAATTACACTTCCCTACTTATATTTTTAATTTTCATCTGCCTTGGGTTTTCCTTCATGAGAAAAGAACTTAAATACTAACCTCTATATAAAAAACCAATGAACACGTGAAAATATTGTAAGGAAGAAAGTAATAGGCCATGCACCGGGAAGAATATTTGGTGGCGATCCACTTGGAGCTAGGGCAGGAGGAATTTCCATGTTTGTATCATTGATTTGAGAGACCAAAGGAGCTGGTGCAGGTGCAGCAGATAACTGCACTCTCCTCCATAGTTCAGAACAATTAGTTTTCAAAAAGCCTATCCTGTCATTACCCCGATCATATGTGACTAAGGTGTTCCGGACAACAATTCCTGCCTCAAAAAAAGAAGTTAAAGAGATTATTACTGCAGTCTTGCAAATGCAAACAAGCAGGATATATTGAGTTGGGCAAATATATGGCCCAGATGGTCCAAAGTATAATGCAAGAACTTCAGATTTTTCAAAACTAATGATACGCAATGCTACACACAGCATAAACAGGTGCACATATGTAGAGGGAGAGGGGGCTTTGCATTTCACGAATGAAGTAACATACCTCCTAAGAGAGTAGTTGATTCTGTATTCGGGAAAATTCCCAAGCAATATGCACCACTAAGCTTCGTGTGCTACAACGCATGCCATTAAGAGCCAGAGACAGGGACAGAGACAGAAGAGATATGTGTTAGATGGTAGTTTGAAAAACTAGCACAGAAAATAGATGATGCAAGAGTGTCTTATAACCATTTAAATTAGCTTCGCCACAAACCAGGGACCCATTTTGGTCTTAAAGCATGTAAAGTTAGAAAATAAAAAAGAAGAAGAAGAAGAAGGAGATTAATTACCCGGAACAGGTAGTTTTCTGGAGACAGCAGTAACTTATTTCCGTTGCTAAATACCATTTCAACCTCTGGGAAAATTTTGGATAGTTGGGAAACATCCCTGCATTACATTTCATGAAAAACCATTAAGATGGATTGATGACAACAAATTTCAGCATTTCATATAAAAAGTTATTGGCAACACCTTCCAGCACCGGAAAAACATATGTCATCATAATTAGGGTCAGGACCACGAACCCTTTTCAGAAAATGAACTTCCCTTTGAATCTGCATTAACAGAGCCAAATAATCACGAAGAACACGTCTGAATATTAGCATGCCGGTACATAGATGCTGATATTTACGTTAACAAAGATTAAGTTTAAGAATTAAAGACAATTACAAATATACTGAGAGCATAGTTTGAGTTGCAGCAAGTACAGAACAACACCAACATTAAGTATTTTTTAATGAAATAGATTAATCATGGTTGCTTCCATAATTCGATGCCATGGTTGCAGCCATAATTTTCAGGATGGAGGCACAGACCAAACAACAGCTCATGGAAAAATAAATCCTAAATGGCTAGACCCCATAATCAATTCCCAATAATCATAGAACATGTTAATTTCATTCAAGACTTCCACAATGACAAGTTCCACAGATTGGATGATACAGCAGTCATCCAGCAGATAGTACCAATATCTAGGAAGTAGCATCTCCAAGTGTTTGGAAAGAAATAAACTGGTTTTCATAAGGAATACCCAGTTTAAATGACATTGCATCCAAATATATTGATATGCTATATGTGCTCAGTTTCTCCACAGATCCCTTCTTATATAATACCTAAATGCATATATTTCCGACCTTTTTCTCGAAGTAACATACACTACAATAAATGACAAAGAGAGTAGTCATTCATCCATTGGGGTACATGTAAATGCAACAAAACCACATGCTTTTACATCTTACAAGCAAAATCAAAACTTTTTTCTAAGCCTCAATCAATTGTCTAGCTTCTGCAAAGTAAATATTAATCGCAGAATACCAAATGAGAACTTGACTAGCAAGCAAGCTAAACTTAGGATTAAGCACAAAGCAATTAGATCTTACAGCATCTTTAAATGTAACAAAAGCATCTTTTGGGAAGTAAGCGTATGTTGTTCCACTGTCCAAGACTGTTCCATGCCTTCCATCAAAGATCCCAGCAGGTAACACCAATCGCTTTCCAGCAACATGCATTTCCTTAAGCTCAATGTTATAGTAAGGGCTGTTGACATTCAAAAACCACAGTGAATGCATAGAAAGAACCAGATGCATTCTTAGGAAAAATGCATCCACAAATACAACACTGTAAGAGCAGTATATACCTGCGGAAAGGGTCTGAATGGGAGAACACCATTTCAAGGGGAGGAGGGATTTTTCCAAGAACCATTGCACCTCCACCAACATCCATCCCCCCATAACACAAAGAAAATGAATCATCAATAACACTATTATCAACAAGTTGATCCATAATACTTAGCTGCCCCCGACCCAAACCCATTATACCGTCAGCCCGTTGGCTATAAAGATCCCCTGTTTCCTTATTTTCACAACCGAAAACAGCACGCTGAGGCGCAAGTTCACTTTCATTTCCAAAAGAAACAACATCCTCCCCAAGCACACCACTGCTGGAACTCATCTCAGCATACCGTCTATCATAAGTGCATTGCTTTTGCTCTTCATCACAATTACAACTTGGGTTGCATTTTACAGGTTGATAAGTGCTAGACAAATCCGGTTGGAACCTTGGATCCTGGATTCGAACATGAGATAAATATTGCCATAAATTCATCAGTTCCCTTAATTTATTTCTAACTAACAAGTCTTTAAATCAAGAAATTAGACAAAAATTCTAAATATAGCAGCCAAGCAAAACTCATTTCTCAGTAAAATGCTAAAATTTTAGACTCAAAATCGCCATTTAACTTCACTAAAATTCTTCTAAACTAGTAACTCAATAATTTCAAATTGATTAAACTTTAAAATCTCAATCTCAATTCAAACAAAGGCATAAATTTTCAAACTGATTAATTATAATTAACAACCGGGAAAACTGAACTGTACGAACTTGATAAAACAGAACAGAACCTGATGCTTGCCGCAGTGTGCACAACTGGAGCAAGGAACATAAGTTACAGTACTTCCGGTGTCGACGATAAGAGCGAATTCTTGAGGCGGCGTTCCTATCCATAATCGAGTTGTATAATAACTGCAAATCACCAAAAAAAAAATCCTCAATATTTTGAAAATTCAAAAAGGGAAAAAAAACAAAACAAAACAAAACATTGTTTTTATAGGAAAGGGACCCGTTGGAGAGGAGATCATCGTAGAGTCTCATGCGAGCGTTTGGATTGGAACGAGACAATTCCGATTGCTGGAGATGACGGCGGAGATTGTCGATGTCTCGCTGCAAGGAATGATTGCGTGATGATAAATGTAGAGGAAGGACCATTGGCCGTCGACGATGGTTTTTTGAGTCGACGGCGTAGAGGTTGAACCAGATTACGGAAAAGACAATTAGAAGAGACGAGGTTAGGTAAAGCCTGGCTCGAGCCATGGCGCGCGTCACTTTGAGCTAACGATAAGGGTCAACGACGACGGACCACTGCAGAGGGAGGACCCGATCGAGTGCACTCCTTTAAAAAGGCCAAAAAAAAAAATATATATATATATATATATATATTATTTTTTTAACGGGCTACTGGTAGGCCAATCACGAAAAGCCACGTAACGGATTGCACAGATTTTTAGTCAAAGGGCTCCGTCGTCCTTAAATTTTAACTCAGGTATCCTATACCTCACCTTCTTACCTCTGAGTTGAAATACAGTAGTTTTTTAAAAAATAAAAATTTATTAAAAATTTTATCTTAAATTACAGTATTTGATAAAATATATTAAAAAAATTTATATTATATCTAAAAATATTAAAAAAATAAATATTATTTACTTCAAATTGTAATATTTTATCAAATACACTAAAAGTAAAAATTAAAAAATTACTAAAAGTAGAAAATATTAAATGTTTTAGTTCAATTAAACTAAATCTATATTATATTTGAAAAATAAAAAATATTTTAAAATATGAAATTGGAATTTATTTATTTTAAATTATAATATTTTATAAAATATATTAAAAAATTTTATATTATATCTAAAAATATTAAAAAAATAAATTTTATTTGCTTCAAATTGTAATATTTAATCAAATACACTAAAAGTAAAAACTAAAATAATTACTAAAAGTAGAAAATTTTAAATTTATTTAAATTAAACTAAATATATATTATATTTGAAAAATAAAAAAAATATTTTAAAATATAAAATTTGAATTTATTTATTTTAAATTATAATATTTGATCAAATATGTTGTGAATATCCATGAATCCAAAATACAACTGTTATTATCTATTTTAATTAATACGATTTCTAAAAATACTTATATCTAAATATTACTTTTATTAATTTTTTAAAAAAATATATATTAATTATATATATTTTTCATTAAATAAAATTGGTTAATATTTTCCTTAAAATTTTACTTCAGCTTAATAACCAAGACAAGTTTGAGCAGTGTTAACAAAGAAATATGGGGTTGATGGGCGCATAGGGGAAATCGCATCACGGATCACCATCCTTCAAATAAACGTGCCCAAAGAGCTAGCATCATTTTTTTTCGCCATTGGAGGAGCCTCGTTTTTAAGATTGAAAGCTTTACTTGGGTCTTTTGTTGCTATCTTTCTTGGCCATGAGTTGACATGAATGTGATTTCTTTAACAGGTTTTAAAGTTTATTCTGCATGACTCAAGATTGAATCTTTAAGGGGTTCATAATGTAAGCATAGGCTAATTTTGTTTTCCAATCAAAATCTCAGCTTTTCAAGATCAAAACATACAACCCGAATCAAACTATAATGTTTCCTCTGATTTTGGTTTGATTTTTATTGATTTCAATTTGATTATTAAATATATTTGTTTCAATTTAATTTTAAATTCATAAATTAAAAAATCAAAATTATCCGAACCGATTGGATTCCTATTTTAATTAATATTTAATTTTATATAATATAAATAACTAATTTATTTTTAAGTGTATTATAGAAAAAGATATTTTTTAAAAAGATTTTAAAAATTGATGAACCGAACTAATCCGCACTAGTTGAATTTAGTTCGGGTCAATGTGATTATACATGGTATTTGATTCAGTTTTAAAAAACAAAAATGTAACCGTTATTTTTTTAAATCAAACCGATCCATAAATAAGTTTTAAAAAAAGAAACAAATACATAAAATAAATCAAAATCTATGTTCAAAAAACACAACCGTCACAACATTTGATGCAAAACAAAAACCTGTATAACATGTATTAGTCCCTACAGGGAAACAACAATGGCAGTTCTTCACTACGGTACATGGGAAGCTGTTAATCCCAAAGAATATATAGAACTAAGCAGTTTTCATGATCTAACTCCGCTACGAAAATGAACAAAGACATAAATGTATTTCCAAATGAAAGTAGTTCAAGCCTGCATGTTATAAAAAAAATGTTAACTCCATCGTCGAGAATGAGAAGGAATCCAAAGAAAAGCTAATCCTTACATGATTTATGAGATGAAATATGACCCACTGCAGCTCTGAAATGCAAGATCACAAGGGTGTAGATCTATGACCGGCTGCTTTCTATGGTTCGGATATTGTATATTCAGCCTCATTGGTGTACAAAAGAATGCTTCGTTTTTTCGAAATATATGATTGATTGCCATCATGCTATTTGGAGGCTTATGCGGACAGCTATATAGTTTCCGGAGAATTAGTTGTTATTCGTAGCACTAAAGTTATTTTCTTAACTCTTTTAACTTCCGATGATAGAATATCTCTTGGATAGTTCTATGCTGAACCAAGTGGAAGGAAGAGCGTCACTACGTGAAACAAGATAAATAACGAATGCTACATATGCAGCTGTCCAAATACAGACCGATAGTCCAAATAGCAGTCCCTTGACTTCAGAAACAAAGAAATCCAGCAAAAGGTACCCATTGATTATTATTACAAGGGCAGCCACAGTCCAGGCCAGTCTCTGCAAAATAACCAAAAAAAAAAAAAAACATAAACCATCAAAGTTAGCTATGTTTTTAATTGATACACATAACCATTCATCGGATATCTATTAATTCACTGAAGTATCATCAACCACGGCAGCTCAAGCAAATGCAAATGAAAAGAATGGTAACTAGTATGTTGCATATATAATGGTTTATGTTTTGCATATGTTATTCAAAAGAATGGTGAAATTAAAGAATGTTGCTAATTGGTGATTAAATTAAATTACCTATTCTAACTTCGTGAACTGAAGACAACGAAAACAAACTAAAAGTTTCCAATCCATTTTCATTTTTCCAAAACATGGAAAGCTAGCTAAGATTTTACGAATTTTGCATAAAGCTGAAAGATAAATTTTGAAGCTTTATTTTCCTAGAAAAGCCTTCACTGGCTGGAAAAGACTGAATAATCAAAAATTACAACAGGAGGTTAGGAGAACTCATATGTAGGAAAGAAAGCCACAAGACAATCACTCCACTAGAGCCAAATGCTCTCAATGAAATAACGTGTAGGAATTTGAATGGATCCTAATTGGTTATATGGAATTATAGAGTGAGGGCTCTTTGATAACACTGTTTCAAAAGGCCAGCAATTTGAGGTAAAATCTCCTTTGATTCGAGGGTTCTTTAGAAAGTATCTCCAGAACAAATTGGTGTCTTTGTCTCCCCCCTAAAACTACTAAACTTAGACACAATCCTCACAATTTCGGTACTAAAATACACTTTGCAAATGAATGGACATCTAAATAGAATAACCAAAAGAATAGCGATGAACATGTCAACTTCTGAACATCATAATTTAATTTGTGACTACCCACCAACAAATGTCATGAACACTCCATTACATATGATTTCTAAATAGAAAAGCAAGCATACCGTATATCAGCACGGTTTTTACTCCTTTCACTGTATAGGCCTAGATAGTATCAGCGATGACAAAATAAGAGCAATGAGCCAACAGATGAGTAAATGCATGTGGAATATCAGGAAATATTATATGAGCTCTTTGGTTGCAAGTTCGCATTACTCAAATCAAAAACTTGATAAAATTTCGGTTTCCAGTGTAGAAAACCAATGCAAGTTCCTTGTGTTTAAATGACAAACAACTATTAGATGAGAAGAGGCATAAAAGTGAAGCAAGCTGTTACAGCGATAATAGAAACTTGTGGCAGTTAACCATGTTCCTTATCATGTTCTCTTTGCAATCAAAATGTTTGACACAACGTGAAAATTTATACCAATAAATACGAAACGACTCATTATTGATTTCAAATATGATAACTGCAGATACTTCTAGTTATTATAACTTGCAGGCTGCAGTAAACTACCAATAGTAACTCAAGTGAAGCAATAGATAGTATAGATATAAAATGGAAGACAAGTGAAACAAAAGACTAACCTCAAGAATGGGCCCAATCCTAAAGACACCCATGACCTGCTCCTTGGAGACCAAGGTTAGAAGTGGGATGAGTGCAAAAGGAATCTGTATTGACTGAAGTACATTAAGCCATTCATTCAAAACATCCAACGAGGCTTCAGAAGTGTTAAAGACAAGAGCTACAATAATTGTCGGCACAATTGCAAAGCTCCGAGTAATCAATGCCCTCAACCACTTCTTCAGACGAAGGTTGAGAAACCCTCCCATTATAAACTGCCCAGCATATGTGCCAGTTATTGTACTACTTTGTCCAGCTGCAAGCAACCCAATACCCCATATGTAGAGAATAGGCAAGAGTCCTCCACCATACTTCTCCTCAAGATACTGTCCTGCGTTAACTAGTCCTATGCTATTTGCTTGTTTTGTACCATAGAATCCCTTAGCAAAGACAGTTGTCACAAACAAATTGATCATGAAGGAAACCAGAAGAGCAACAGATGACTCGATTGAGTAGTAGTTTAGCGCCTCTTGAACCCGGCCTCTCTTCTTCGGATCAATCTTTCTTGATTGTACCAAAGCAGAATGCAAGAATACGTTATGAGGCATTATGATGCAACCCACAACCCCAACAGCTTGCCGAATCGTTTTTGAGCTAAGTCTAGGAACCAACACACCTACAACAATCGCAAAAACAAAATGATACTTAAAAAAAAATGAAATATTAACTTCATACAAAATGATTATTATGTAATAAAAATAAAAGAACACCTATTAGTAGTTCTTTTCCACTGGGTTTTGTATCACCAAACATCCAAGCAAATGATAAAGCCATAGTTGCAATTAGAACACCAAAAACAGCTTCCAGTTTCCTGACTCCATAATTCTCCACGAATAGAAAGATAAAACTGTAAAGAAATAGCGGGTTAAAGACTTGCTAGAGGTGAAAAAAAAGCATCAATTTTCGATTTAAAATAACAGAATCTGACTTGAACTTCCCCAGTTAACATCTAGAGACCCAAAAAGGCTCAGACTTTAAATTCAAAGAAATCTAAAATATCACCCCAGATAAAGAACAAAAAAGATTCGAAACTTAGGAATCAATTCAAAACTCAAGCAAAAAAGGACAAGAAACTCATAAAATTAAGGACTTTTACCAATCCGATGCGGTAATTAAGACACCAGCCCATAGCGGCAAAGTCCCATTGCTCAAAATTTGGATAGCTATAGCACTCCCGATAACCTCTTGAATATCAGCTCCGATAAGCGCCAATTCCGCCATGAACCACAGCACAAAACGAGCCCAAGTCGGATACTCCTCCCGGCAGAGTTCCGCTAGATGCCTGCCAGTAGCCACCCCGACCCGAGCCGATAACAACTGGATCAGCAAGCCCATGACCGTGGCCCACATCAACAACCAAAGCAAAGAGTAACCCGCAATTGCCCCGGCCTGGAGATCTCCTTCCAAATTCCCCGGATCTAAAAACGCTATACTCATTAGAAAACCCGGTCCCATAAACAACCAGAGCTTCTTCCAGGAAAACGGAGGGACATAATCGACATTTTCGATTGATTCCGGAGTATCCACGTCGACTATCACGATTTTCTCTCGGGATTCGAATGCGACCTCGTTTTCATCATCATCGGACGACGACGAGGAAGGAGATTGGGATGATAAGAGGCGTTTGGATTCAGATTCCCCGGCGGTGTCTTTGTCTTTGTCTTTGTCCAGTTCTTCCTTCGTTGATTCCTCCTCTCGGGCTTGGGAATTCATCATCGGAGGAAGAATAATCCGTTCGCTTGTTTAACTGCCGCCGGCTCGGTTCCCTTTAGGTGGCGGAGGAGACCTCTCCCGTCGAATGTCGTAAGAAGTTGGAATTTATATCGGTTTAAATCCTTTTTTTTTCCTGGGTACTCTATTTATTCATTTATTTATTTATTTTTATTATATAATTTTGTTTAACTCATTATATATTTATATAAATATATTTTTATAATTTATATTATATAAATTTTAATATATTAATGATATTTTTTATATTATATAAATTTTAATATATTAATATATTTTATTTAATTAATAATATTTTTAATATTTTAATAAATTTTAATCATATTAATATTATATTACATCATTTCAAGTAAAATAATTTATTATTTAAACAAAATGATTTTATTTAATTATAAAAATTAAAAACATTTTTAACAATAAAATTAATAAAAAAATATTTTTAATTTAGTATTAGCCTACTAGTAGCAAATTTGATGGTCTTTACGGAGTCGTCCAGTCATTTTCTGAAGTAAGAGTTGAGCAACTTTGCAAGATCATGTTAGTTGTTTGATGTAAGACAGAAGAAAGAAGCGTGTGGAAACCACATGGAATGTCGGTTGCTATTAGATCCGTAGTTTATATATTTGTAATTATATTTAAAATATTATATTTTTATAAAATATTTATATAATAATAATTTTTATTATATAAATATTAATTTATTTATTTATATAATATTTTTATTATTTTTTAATATGGTATTCATATAATACCTTAAATTATTGAGTTACAATAATGAACAACGTTGGTATAATACATTGAAACCTATATATTTAATAAAAGTTTTAGCTACCAGAAAATTAAAGGTGGCTAAGACCAACATTCATTACCTCTGTATTTTAATGTTTTCTCTACGTTCTTGTTCTTTTATGTTAAAAGTAACTATCTTATCACTTTATACTAGCTTTTAAATAAAATTTTGAGTTTATATTCATTTATTGACGAAGAAAAGATTGAGTTTGATTTGCAAACATAAAAGCGATAAATAGAGTATCGAAATTTAAAATTCAAAATATCTTTAAATACTTAAATCGATAAAAATTCAAAGTATTTGAAAACATAACTGAACAATGTTTATGAATTTTTTTGTGCAACTATAGACTCAAAAAATGTAAGACAAATTATGGTATATTGAAAGTTGTAAGTGTTCGATGTATAAAAGCAAAGCTACTGTTAATGCCGACCATATTATGTTTAAAATTTCAATTCATCAATCAATCATGATCCAAAAACAAGGAAAAAGAAAGCATCAAACGAGATGATGGGTGTGGAAACAAGCCACGTGGCGCAATGTAGTGATGCAAAAGTGGGGGAGTTTGACTTATAAACTTTTATTAAAATATTCTCATACATATATATATATATATATATATGTATATAATCTATATCATGAAATGAGTTTTGGTATAATTATATGATTTGATCCCTGTTGCCTCTTGCTTTCTTCCATTCAATGATTGTTATCATTAATTAATATCAATATTCTTTTCATATTTATTTTTGATAATAATACGTTTTACATTTATATAAAATATTTAAAAAAAAAACTATTATTAAGCATTTATTTATATTTAAAACTTATTTTTAAATTTAAATAACATAATCGAAGAGTACTCTAAGTTTAAGAGCCTACAAAGTAAAGTGAGAAAAGACAAGAAGTACATATGCTTTCTTGAAAGTCCAATGGTGGTGGCTTCGGCATCTCAATTCTCAAACCATAGCCACTAGACTGAATACCCATATAAATGGAGAAAGGATTGCCACCAGTGGATCGCATTCATTCTTTCCTTTTTTTTCATTGCTGTCAGTTGATTCCCCTATTTCCTTATTAGCATGGATCATGTTTTGCATTATGTGAAAACTAAAGGTTGGAAGAAGAAGTGTTAAGAATAGTTTTAACATTTTCTTGGTTGTCTATTAGTATTAAATAATTATATCATATATTCTCTTGTATAGTTTCCTAATTTGCTACCAAGTTCTGGGTTGAAAGATCATGAAATTCTAGGCCCATCAGCAGAATGAGTCAGGGTTTTGATGTCTGGGGTTATTTCATGTTTGGTCCAATATTGGACTCAGTCGAACCAACCAGAGGCCACCTACTCCGATCAAATTTGCCAAAGGAGATTTAGGCATGGCTTCTGTTGAGTTCCAGTGGCTAAGCCTTGCCTTGCCTGTTCCTTCGCTCACGTCCACCAAACTCCTCACTAGTCCAAGACTAGACCACTCAAAGCTCTGAATCAATGGCCCCAATGTTAATCCAGCCATTCTAAGTTTCCACGTTTTCTCCAGGACATCCTTCTTCCCGTGACCCAAATGGAATAATCAACCTAAACCCATCTCTCGTGCGGGTGCGGTGGTGGCCCTTCTTCGCTAGCATTCATCATTCTTCCTCTATGTTATCCTATGAACTTTGTCTCTCTTGCTTTGACACCCTATCACTGGTTTCTATGAATACATTTGCATGTAACATTTTCGATGCCTAGAAAGCGGTACAATAAGACATTAACAAGCTAGTCACGACATAAAAATTTTTAAAAAATTAAAATAGATACGTCAAGACAATAAAACAACTTTTTATATAATAATATACAATAAAAATATAAAATTGATATTTTCAATTCAATATTAATACTTAAGTATTTTTTTAATTTTTTAAAAATTATTTTAGAATTTAAAAATTTTAACATAAAAAATCAATCAAAACCAAATTACTCACTTTTAATTATATATTTGAGAACAAATTATTCATTGCATGTCCGGACATATATTAATTTTGTTTTGATCATATTTATTTTTATTTCTATTTTTACTTTTTATTTTTATGTGTTTTTGCATGATTGGCATGCCTTTTATCATAAAATTATACAAATGCAACATAAATACATAAATAATCAAATCTAATTTTTATTATGAAAAAAGAAAATAATAGTAAATATATTAATATATTTGTTGGTATTTTTTATTGTTTTTATACTTAACATTAATTAAGACTTTAACATTCTATCAATAGATGATAGTTGAAATAAAACATATTAATATTCATCAAATGTTACCTTAATTCTTTGTTTATTTATTTATTTCAAAATGTTTTCCTTGAGTTTGTAAACGTGAAGTTAATGCTAGTATATAGGAAAATGAATTTGTTTTTTTTTCTTTTTTTTTTTTTTTGAGGTTCTGTATAATAAGTGTTCGGCCTTTGTCAAAGAACAAGTCGTATACTTTTATATCTGGCCAAAAGGAATGGGTCATGTGATATTTAACTAAAAAAAGGAAAAGAAATTAGTCATATTTGAAATTAAAGCAAGATTCATGTCCTTTGGATTCTTATTTTTTTTCAAATATTTATGTTCGAAATATATTTAAATAAAAAATATAATTATCTGATCATTTAATTATATGAAAATATATTTTAAAAAATTGAGTTTATCGACATCTCATTTGAGTTAAAAAAAACAAAGAAACAAACTAAATCATGCCTATGTTATAGTAATGAGTATTATAAGGATTTTGCAAAGAAATGTTTATTTATTTTAATATTTTTTATATTAACTTGAATAATTAATAATTATTTTTAAGAGTAATAATTTATATATAATCTTTAAAAATAGATTTAGATCATTTGTTGGCAAAACCATTATTATAAACACCAATGTCAGTTAATAATTAATAAACTCTAACACATTTACATGAGTTCCTTAAAAAAAAAACAAAAACGAAATTAAATCATTCACTTTATTTTTGCTTGATATTAAATCATTCAATTGTTATATGTGTGTTATTCTAAATAAACAAATTAATTAGTATTATTTTGTTTTTAATGAAATTTTAGAGGTTTATAATTGGGTCAATAAGCATGCACGGGTTTTAGTTAATTGAATATTAGTTCATGCTATGCATTAGGGATGTTATGGTCGAGTTGGATTGCTGTTCAAAATTTTTTTTATTTTCTTATTTAGGCATTATCCTGTTTAATTATTTAAAAAACTCAAAAATATTTTTATATTTTTATAATTAAATTTAAATAAAAATAATTATTAAATAATAACTTAAGTTAGGCTAACCTAAATTTGTAAAACGTTTATCCAAGGTTTGATCTATGGACAAGTCTAGACTGCAAGATGCGAACAAATTTTTTGAAGTTTATGATTTTAAGAGAGTTTAAACACGCAATATCATTATCAGTTGAGTTAATTAAATAGTGATTTGATGAATTATGAGCAAATTAAAAACTTAAAAAATCATCGGGTTTTTTGTTAATGCGTGCTCCCACGTAAATTCAAGCAATAAATGTTAAGAATATGCATTAGGACTTTTCATTTTTTTTGTAACGAGACAAAAATAGTTTTGGAATAAAAGAGAAGTCCTTCTTTAATGATATTATTAACAATAGATTTCTATGAATACCATAACTCATTGTTTTTTCAACTCTCATCTCATTTATGCAAATTGCTTCAAAGAAACATGCCTTCGTCGTCTTCCCTGCAATTTTCGTTTCTCCTTTTCATTTTATATTTCAAATGCTTGTTTCTTTCAATAGAATCAAACACTTTGAGTATTGATACAGACAAAGAAGCCTTGCTCTCGTTCAGGCCGCAAATAACTTCGTAGTTTCCGAATAATCCTATTTCACAATGGGAGCAGAACTTATCTCCATGTAACTGGACTGGAGTTCTCTGCAACGACCTCAGCACCAGAGTGATTGCACTGAATCTGCCTGGCTTTGATCTTGCAGGGTCCATAAGCCCTCAAATTGGGAATCTTTCATTCCTTCGTTCCTTCAACTTCAAGATAATCAACTCTCAGGTGCACTTCCTGACCAACTTGGTAATCTTTTTTCGCTTGAGAATTCTAAATTTGAGCTACAACAGCCTAGATATTGGTGTGATACCATCGAATATAAGCCAATTGACAGAGCTCAGAGTTCTAGATTTGATGGCAAATAAGATTACGGGAGGTGTTTCTAAAGATCTTGACCAGCTTGTCAAGCTCCAAGTTTTAAACTTGGGACGAAACCTTTTCATAGGTAAAATTCCACCTTCCATAGCAAATCTTTGGTCACTCGACACTTGGAATTTGGGCACTAATAATTGCAAGGGATCGATACCTACTGACTTGAATCGTCCTCGAAACCTAAAAGTACTTGACCTCACCATTAACCATCTAACAGGGACTGTTC
>JBBYHM010000001.1:8696173-8708356 GCA_038381775.1 Adansonia rubrostipa | reverse complement strand
GAATATGCTATCAGGTCCAATTCCAGGAGCAATTGGGGAAGTGAAAGGCTTAGAAACGTTAGATCTCTCATCAAACCAACTTTCTGGCTCCATTCCTACGGATCTTCAAAAATTACAGGTCCTTCAGTCGTTGAACCTGTCTTTCAATGACTTGGAAGGAACACTACCTAGCGGTGGGATTTTCAAAAATCTTTCGAAAGTCCATTTGGAAGGCAACAGAAAGCTTTGCTTGCCCTTGGCTTGTAAGAACACGCGTGGCAATGGAAGAATAGTCAAAGTTATAGTTAGTATAACTGTTATTTCAACTTTTGCATTATGTTTCATTATTGCCTCGTTGTTCTATATAAAAAAGGGCAAAGCAAAATTCAAAAGTACTTCTCAACCGCTCGAGGAGCAGCATCAGTTGATCTCTTACCATGAGATCCGCAGAGCAACTTTGGATTTCAACCCAGGCAATTTGATTGGAAAAGGGAGCTTCGGCTCGGTTTATAAAGGTTATCTTAATGGCGTTCTTGTTGCAATCAAGGTCCTAGATATAGGGAGGACTGGATCTTGGAAGAGCTTTCTAGCAGAATGTGGAGCTTTGAGAAACGTGAGGCACCGCAATCTTGTCAAACTGATCACGTCGTGCTCGAGTGTGGACTTCCAAAATGTGGAATTCCTGGCCCTAGTGTACGAGTTCCTTGCCAATGGGAGCGTAGAAGACTGGCTTAAGGGAAGGAGGAATACAGATGGATATGGCTTAAATGTTATGGAAAGATTGAATGTGGCCATTGATGTTGCTTCTGCATTAGATTACCTGCATCATGATTGTGAAGTTCCAGTGGTGCATTGTGATTTGAAGGCAAGCAACATTCTTTTGGATGAAGACATGACTGCCAAGGTAGGAGATTTCGGTTTGGCAAAGTTGCTGATGGAGAAATCAGGTAGTCAAACTTCCATTAGCTCCACGAATGCCGTAAGGGGTTCCATAGGTTACATACCTCCAGGTTAGTGAACTTATTTTTTTACTACTTTGTTTGACGTAGTCATTTTCAACTTAAAAAAGTTTCCTTGGTCCTTTAAGTAAGCAACTCGATGATCTGCCTGAAAGATTCAATTAATGAATCGGTTGTTCTACAGAGTATGGGCTCGGGGAGAAGCCATCAACAGCAGGAGATGTTTACAGCTATGGGGTGTTGTTGCTAGAGTTATTTACCGGAAAGAATCCAACCCACAAGAGCTTTGTGGGAGAACTGAATCTAATTAAATGGACACAATCGGCTTTTCCCTCCAACGTGCAGCAGATTCTTGATACTGAACTACTACTGATGCAAAATTCGCAGTGTGATAGCCAGCCTATAAGCCCAGAGATACAACATGATTGCTTGACCACAATCATCGGAATTGGACTATCTTGCACCTCGGTTTCTCCTGATGGACGGGTCAGCATGAGAGCTGCCCTTCGCAAGCTTAAAACGGTCAAGAACACTCTCACCAACATTTCAGCTCCCACGAAAACAAAGCATCGACCTTGAACTATAATGTTTTGTAGAAGCATGAACTATACCTTAAAGAGGTGGTTAAACCAAGCTTTCATATATAATATTAGCAATAAGCTTGCTAAGGTTTGAGCATTAGATCTGAAATCCTGGTGCTGCCACTGTAGCTTGTAACTCTTATGTTTTCGCTGCATTAAGATTGTGTAATAATAATAATAATAATAATAATAATAATAATAATAATAGTAGTAGTAGTTTTGCTTGGTTTCGTGTAATTTGTTTGGCTATTACTTCCGATGTCTTTTGAGCTATATAAATAGACAAAGGATTCGATTCGGATCATTTTATTATTTATTATATTATTAATTTATTATTTTTATATAAATATTTATATAAATTTTATAATTAAATTTAAATAAAAATAATATATTTATTATTAAATAATAATTTAAGTCAGACCTTACTCAAAGCTCAAACTTGCATACGTTAGATAACCTTCTCAACCCAAGATGGGTCTACCGGTAATGACATATGACGGTTTTTTTTCCTTACACCAATCTTGATCTAGCCTCTATTCACACCTACCGGAGCCCACTTTGAACTTGATTGCCCTTATCCTTGACTCAACCCATCTTAAATCTTTAAATGATGCTTTATATTATATTAATTTTTATAAAATTAAATCAAACACATAAATAAAAATCTTATTAAAATTAAAAAATCTTAATTAAAATAGATAAAAAATAGCTATAAGTTTAAAAAATGATATTTTAATAAATATCAAGAGTCGAGATAAAAGCAAATTTTATCCAAAATCCCCCCAATTCAAATCTTAAAACTTTTAATAGAAAACCGTAAACGACCCGCCCACCTCACCCCAAACCCGATTTAAAAAGAAAACCCACTTATTTAAATCAGATTAGATTGAAACCCAGCTGCCCCGAATTATTTGCGAAACCTAGGAGTGGCATGCAACGGCTCAAACTCTTCGCAGCCCAGAAAATTTTCCCCCTTTTTTTGGGCTTTTAGCGTTTCAAAATGAATTCAGGCCAACAAGCGCTTGAATTATGGAAAGTTCAGAAAACTTTAAAGTCGAAAGTAAGCCCGCGATGGTTTAATAATCAAACAAAACTCGTACTTGTTATCCGCTGTATTATTTATTTGATATTTAAAAAATTTAAAATAAAAAAAATTTAAATAAAAATAAAAATTTATTTTTATAAATGAGCCAAGCCTTAAACAAAAGTTTTAAGCTCGAGCTTAGTACGACTCAAACAATAATATTTTAAACTAATTTCTATATAAGATATATTTTAAAAAATAAAATAATTCAAATATTTTTATAACATTTTAGCTAGAGAATTTTCACATAGCTCAATGTCAGCTAAATCGTAGTAGTTTTAGATCTTGGTTCTTTATTGGCCAAGAAATAAAAGGAAAAAAAAAAGGTTGATTAAACTGTATAATAGTCTACTTTATGATTTCAAGCTTTTTATTATGTAAAAATAATGCTGCATTAAAACCTTCAAATAACAAGTCTTAAAGGTAAAACTCACTTTCCTTGCCGATTGCTACTGATGATCGTTGCCAAGGTCATTATTTGCTGCCTGTTATTTTTATGTTTCGGTTGTGATATTGCAGTGCAAGTTTTATTTAATAATATGATGATTAATTAATATTATATTAGGTATATTAAATTTTTAATTAAAATATGCATAAGTCGGATGAGTTGAATCAATCATTCAAAGTTATTTAAATTTCACCCCCCTTTTATTGTTCGTCTTTCCTTCGCTATAAATCCCTACCCCTCTTTTGTCTTCATTTCCAAATCCTCCCCCCCCCTCTCTCTCTCTCTCTCTCTCTCTCTCTCTCTCTCTCTCTGCTACTGCAAAATTGAAAGGGTTCGTCTGAATAGTGAGCAAGCGAGGGAGTAAGAGGCAATGGTGGATCAAGAAAACTGTGTAAGAGTGACAAGGGCGGCGGCCAAGAAGAGGGCTGCTGAGTCAGTGGGAATAACTGAGGAGAAAGTGACGAACAAGAAAGTGTTTTGGGGGAGCTTTCCAACTTGTCTTACACTGTTGTTCAGGTGAATAAAGTTCAGGGGAAAGCAACACAGAAGCTGCAGCAGCGTAAAGGGAAGGTGAAGACAAAGACGAGAGTGGTTAAGCCGGCTTTGAAGGTGAAGAAAGAGGAAGTTGAAGATGAAAATGCGTTGGATGTTGATGCTAAATCTGATGACCCACAGGTGTGTATATATTACGTATCTGATATGTATGAACATCTTCATCAAATGGAGGTATTTCTCCCTCTCATTCTCTCTATATAAAACATGAATTCGTTTAAGTTTGACAAATTTATGCTCTTTCCTAGGCAATGAATCTTTTCAGATTTAAAAAATCATTTTTCTTCTCCTAATCTGAATGATATGAGACATTATTTGAAAAGTTAAGGTCTTCATTTTGGCCATGGTAACTGAAATAGGTGATTTGGTTCGAACAAGCTGTTAACATTGGCAATAGGGTTCTAGGTATCGTGATAATGACTACTGAAAATTGGGATTTCTGCTGAAATCACTGAAGGGCTTTTTTTTTTTAATTATCAATTAATATTAGGTGGATGCAAAGAGAAGACCTTTATCTGATTATATTGAAAAGGTGAGGAAGGATGTTAGTGCTAATATGAGAGGGAAATTGGTGGATTGGTTAGTGGAAGTTGCAGAGGAACACAAGCTTGTTTCAGATACTTTATATATGACAATTTCCTACATTGATAGATTCCTATCTTTAAATTCTCTCAACAGGCAAAGGCTTCGGCTTCTGATTTCTTTGATATTCTGTTTGAAATTGTTGGCATTGTTGTACTTACTCCTTTTTTGTGTTTGTTTTTGTTGTCTCAAGCAGAAAGTTCGAGGAAAATAATCCCCCAAACGTGGAAGATTTTTGCTATATATCAGATAATACATGCACGAAAGACGAGGTAATCATTCCCTTCTTTTGACTTATTTGTATATTACATTGCTTCATTAATTCATTAAAAGTAGTCTAAATGTAAAGGTGGTGAAAATGGAGGCAGATATACCCAAGTCCTTGAAGTTTGAATTGGGCAATCCTACGGTTAAAACTTTTCTGAGTTAAGAATGTGTTAAAACCTTCATGCTTTATTGAACTGAAGCGTGCTTTGTGTTTAATTTCTCTGAAGTTTTTTCAGGAGATTTACCAAAGTTGCACAAAGAGGATTACAAAGTAAGAAAGTGCCCATTTTCTTGCATTTTTTTTTTCTAGTTGTCGAGATTATCATTATCAGTTATTGACTGTTTGATCTTCCATAGGCTTTCCGGCTTGCAGCTCGAGTTCCTCGGATATTACCTAGCAGAGTTAAGTTTGTTGGACTATGGATGTGTCAAAGTTTTACCAACTATAGTTGCTGCTTCTGTTATCTTTCTAACAAGATTCATAATTCGACCAAACCGAAGCGACATCCTTGGGTACGAGTTTCTTCTCTAACAGTGTTTTACGCTGTTGGTTTTTGTCCATATCAGGCAAATATTTACTTACCAACTGTGTTATAAAGAGCTCTGCCATGCAACAACACTCGGGCTACAAAGCATCTCATTTAAAAGAATGCATCCTTATTATATATGACTTTTATTTGAGTAGAAAAGGAGGTGCGCTCCAAGCTGTTAGAGAAAAATGAAAACAGCATAAGCATGTATATTTAATACTAGCCATTGTGGTTGCTTCGACTTTTTATTTTTTTTAAGTACCCTATTTGACTTTTGTATTTGTCATATTTTCAAAATGGGTACGAGCCTATGATATTCCAAGTAGCTTTCAAATTTATAAAAAAACTTTTAAAAAATAAAATATATTTATGTTAAACACGTATTTGTATCCAACTCTCAGACTTGAGTTTGAATAACATAGCTAGGCATTGATATGATTATAATTTATATTCTAATATTGTAAAGGTTGTGATCTATAATGTTGATTTCTCTGGAAACACTTCAAATATGTGGCAACAATGCCTGCTCATCCAGAGATTCCAGCTTCTTATTTTGAAGATGTTCAAGAAGTAGATATTTCCTATGTTGAAGATGCTCAAGTGGTGAAAGTTTGGCATATGTAATTCAACTTCTTGGAGAAGGACTAAATGTGGGTGAAAATGGGTATTCCAATACCAAGAGAATGACGCTCGAGAGCTGGCTAATCTTTAGTTGGTTGACGGACTCTTTAGGGCTTATGGCACCCTATGATGGAAGTTGTTAAATGCTTGGCAATGTATATTTGCAAATTAACAATGACACTGACTCGCCAAAGTGTTTCTAAACATGAGCAGAAGTTTAGTGAGTTAATGATTTTTAGAACAAAAAGGTTGAATCATATTGTCTGATAGATTGTAAGTGCTTCTTCTCCCTAAGCAGGATTAGCATTCTATGCTCCTATTAAGTTCTGAAAACCATGAAAAAGTAGGAATTAAACCTACCATCCTTTGCATCACATCACTCCTAAAGAATTAAGAATCAATTGATTATCTCGTGAAATTTTTTTATCAGCTCGTCTATGTTGTGTTTCGACCAAATAAAGATAATAACAACTAGTTTGACTTCAACCGTTTAGTTTCCCTACGTGTTTTTCTTTAAGTTGACAAACTTCTTTGTTGATAGTAATTGCTGCACATGATGATGGCCTTGGACTTTGCATTTCAGCGTGCCCTGAAGAAAATGTGTGGTATAAGTTAAGAGTTGAAGTCCCGAAGACGAAGATAAAGTAACTGCGAGGAGCCCACCCAAAGAAAATGCACAAGTTGTAAGCATGGATTTAAATAGGAGTCGTACACCACAGTTAATCGCAATAATTTGGAAGAAAAGAAAATGGAGAACGGAATGAAGGCAAGCATAGCTGATTAGGTGTCTTACTCTTTTTTTTTTTTCCACTTAAAACTCTTTAAAAGTGAAAGTTAGAGTAGGATCAAACAAGCTCCAATGCTATGCTCCTATTAAGTTCCGAATAACTTGAAGAATTAAGCTACCATCCTTTGCATCACTCCTAAAATATTAAGAATTAATTATCTCGTGAAATTTTTTTTACCAGTCATCTAAGTTGTGTTCGACCAACTAAAGATAATAACAACTTTGTTTGATTTCAGCTTCTTAGTTTCTCTGCATGTTTTTCTTCAAGTTAATAAACTTCTTTTTTGAAAGTAATTGCTGCATATGATCATGGCTTTGGACTCTACTTTTCAGCAATGTTGGGGGATATAAGATAGGAGTTGAAGTCTCGAAGACGAGGATGAAGAAAAGTGTGTGGTATAAGATAAGAGTTGAAGTCTCGAAGACAAGTAACCTGGGAGCCCACCCAAAGAAAATGCACTAACTGTAAGCATGGATTTAAATGGAAAAAGTACCCAAAGATAATAACAACAGTTAATCACAGTAACATTGAATATGTCTGATGAAAGTCCAAAATGGAATAAAGGCAGGCGTAGTGGATTAGGACTTGGGAGTTATATCACTCTGCCAGTAGTTTGTCACGTGGCTGGTTTAGAAGGGTGGGTACTTATGGGCTATTTATACCCGTGAAAATTTTTCCTACTTTAATAATGCTTACTGATTGCTAATTTTAGTCGGTATGAATAGCTGAATGGGTAACCACTTATTCAATGCATTAAATTTAATAATATTAACTATAATTATATTAATATAATATAAATATAATAATTAAAATAAAATATTAATAATATATTAAAATTTATATAATATAAATTATTAATACATTAAAATTTATATAAATATAAAATATTTTAATTATGATTATAATACGATAAATTCAGGGTCTCTGCCTGCAATTCCTTATCTGCAATTTAGCCTTTCTGAATCTGATATGGGTTTCTATCTTCCAATGGAAAACCTGTACCCTTACCTTATCACCATATTCTTCTTCTGTCTCACCTTCAAGCTTTTGACTCACACTAGAAAGCAAAACTTACCACCGAGTCCCTTTTCTCTGCCAATCATCGGCCACCTTCACCTCATGAAAAAGCCGCTTTACCAATCATTGGCAACTTTGTTATCAAAGCATGGCCCTATTTTATATCTCAAAGCAGGTTGCAAGCGTGTTCTTGTTGTATCTTCTCCTTCAGCTGTCGAAGAATGTTTGATCAAGAACGATATAATATTCGCAAACCGGCCTCGGATTATGGCAGGTGATCTTTTAAGCTTTAACTACCTCGCTTTCGTTTGGACTCCTTACGGACCGCTTTGGCGGAACCTTCGCCGTCCCAGCGTTGTTGAAATCTTCTCTTCGAACAGCGTTCAAAAGTTTTCTTCCATCCGTGAAGAAGTTGTTGCCAGCTTTATCCGTCGTTTGTTCGAAGCCTCGACGGCTAACGGCGGCGGCCAAAAAGTGGACTTGAAGTACTTGTTTAGTCTTCTGACGATAAATGTCATGATGAAGGTACTAGCAGGAAAGCATGGTTTCGATGATTCTTCCAGGGACGACATGGAGGCTGAAAAGACATTCTTTCAAGAATTTAAGAGCCTATTTTTTCCGAGCTTCGGAACCAACATATGTGATTTCTTCCCAGTTTTGAGGTGGATTGGTTTCCGAGGGATTGAAAGGAATTTGATAGAATTGCAAAAAAGGAGAGATAAATACATTCAGAATTTAGTTGATGGAATTAGATTGAAGAAAACTAGTTGTTCTGTTGAGGGAAAGAATCCTTCGCTGATCGAAAAGCTGCTATCTCTTCAAGAAGAAGATCCTAACTTCTGTTCCAACGAAGTCATCAAGAGCATGGTATTGGTAAGTATCGATGCTGCCACTAGATAGTAAAAAATTGAATCTATTATATTATTCAATCTGTCATTTTAGATTCGAATAATTGAATATCCTATATTATTCGATCTATTACCATCTCTAAAGCAATATTGGGTTTGCCCAAATAAAAGAAAAATTATCAGCTAGGAAAATACCTTGAGGGAAATTACTATAAACAGATGCTGAAGTCATTCCCCTGCCTTAAGATAGACAGGATTAGTCAATTAGAGCTGTGTAAAATGCAACTCAACCAAAGCTGTCTTTCTTCACCTAGCATTAGCAGATTTTATTTAACTAGCTAAATTGATAACTGTGTTTGAAGTTTTAAAATTTACTTGGTTTGACGTTATGAATGTCTATCAAAGCAATAATTGGCAAAAAAAAAAAAATGACACGGTTTTAACCAAAGGCGAAGCTAGTGATGCAGGCAAGGGCACCCCCTCGGCTTCCCTCAGTTATCCAATTTCTTGTATTTTAAAAATTTTTTCAAGGTAAAAAGAAAAAGAAAAATTTTGTTTTGGCTTCAATATTTATATTTTGATTCTGACCTTCCAACATAAAATTCCTGGCTTCGCCTCTGATTTTAACATTGGTATGCAATAACACGAACATCAGATGATGTTCACTGCAGGAACTGAAACGACTGGAATAACATTGGAATGGGCAATGTCACTCCTTTTGAATCATCCAGAGGCTTTGATGAAGGTGAGAGAAGAGATTGTTAATCATGTTGGACATGAGCGCTTGGTAAAGGACTCGGATCTTGCCAACCTTCCTTATCTTCGCTGCGTTGTAAATGAGACACTCAGGTTATATCCGCCGGCACCCCTTTTTTTGCCTCATTGCTCATCTGAAGATTGCGTCGTGGGTGGATATCAGATACCTAAAGGCACAATGTTGATGGTCCATGCTTGGGCCATTCATAGGGATCCTAGTCTATGGGAGGTCCCAAGCAAGTTCAAGCCTGAAAGGTTTGAGGGAACTTTCGAACAAGATAAAGGAGTGAAATATCTTCCATTTGGACTTGGGAGGAGAGCTTGTCCAGGCGCTGCCATGGGTTCTCGGTTAGTTTTGTTGGCACTAGGTGCAGCTATACAATGCTTTGAATGGGAAAAGGTAGGATCAAACAAGGTGGATATGACCCCACATAATGGATTAGCTCTCTCAAAGGCTAAGCCATTGGAAACTCTGTGTCGTCCACGGCCAGATTTGATTAAACTTCTCTCCCAAGTTTAAAGTTTGGACTTCAGCTAGGGTTTCCAAAGAGTTTACGTTTGTAATTATAAGCAAGTGCTATGAGGATTCACTTTCTATAAAATTGTAATTATAAGTTATCTTTACTTTGTTGGTACAAAAATGGTCGCAGCCCAGAGACAAAGGAAATCAGATCTTAAATTCAATTGATGTCATTCGAATTAGGATGCTTTAATATAATTAAATAAGATGACTTGATTTACTAGTTTCACATGATTTTTTGAAATAAATGGCCTATGTATTTTATATTATTCTTTGATTATGAGCTTTGCGACATAATTTTTATTTTTTTTTCATTTTCTACTCAATCATCCTTGCTATATTAAACAAGGCACAAGCGGAGCTTAGAGAATGTTGTTGGTCGCAACCGATTGGTAGATGAACCAGATCCTTGCCAAGCTGCCATACTTACAATGCATCACAAGTGGAGACCTTACGGTTGTTTCCACGGGCACCAATCAATTTGAAGGATTGGAAAGTAGGATTATGAGGTTTGGTTTGATTCGATTTTGGGAAAAATTGTAATTAATTTGTAGTATTTTAGTTTTTTAAAAATCGAACCGATCTGAATCAAATTTTATTAGTTTAGATCGACTCAAATTATCAATTTTTTAAATTAAAAACTTAGATTATGTTTTAATTTTGTTCACTAATTTAGGAAAAAAACATTTATTTTTATGTTATAAAATATAAAAATTAATTAAAAATGAAATTCAGTTTGATTTAAATAATTACGATTTTTTTAATTTATGAATTAAAAAAATCAAATCGTATAATTTTTATCTGGACTGAATCAAATTAAATTCAATAAAAATTAAATCGAATATTATAATTCAAATCACTTTTTATTTATTTTATTTATTTTTTTTTCCTCAAACACTAGTGGAAGTTGTTGTTTGAGAGGTAAGAGTCACTTATGTCCAATATCAGACAATGGGCAAGCTATCCCAGGCTTTGAGTTTGGGTGTGTTATGGATGTCCTTGGTAACGGGACCTCATTTAGGAAGGTAGATTCCCAGTCCATAGTTTGACAGTTAAAATGGGCCAATGCCTGCAACCCAAACAAAAGCTCCTGGTGTTTAGTGACAGTTTTGTTTCTTATTTATTTATTTATTTATTTTACCTGACAACCCATTTTAATGATAGATAATGAGAAAGTGTTTAGGAGGAACCTGCTTACGTGAAGTTAAAGCCTCTGAGTCTAACTGCTTAACTCGCATGCAGCTGAGTTGGCTTGTTACCTTCGGTTCTTTCGATTAAATGTATGGCTAATTCGAATTTTTTATTAAAAAACTTTTATTAAATTTTTATCAAAAATAAAAATTTTAAAAATTAAGTTAAAATTATTTGATAATTTTATTTTTTTTGATACAAGAATTATCGGACTGTACTTGCTATGAGGTATTATCCGTTTTGGAGTAGTGTACAAACTATCCTCACGATTTTGTTCTTTGAGGAAAGACAAATAGAGGAACGGTGGTCTTTACTTTATAAGTGACAGTTCATATCCTTGGCTAACTAATGTGAGATTATTGGCTCACCCAAACACTAGCCCCAAGCAAGGGTGTGGACTGTATAGGTCAAGTGAGCAAGTTCAGTCATAAATTAAGTAATCAAGTTATTACTATGTAAGTCGTAGATCGAGTGGATAAGATACTATTGTGTAGATTGAATAATTCAGAGTTACTTGTTTATATGCTTGAATGAAATTTCGATTATGAACCTATAGCCTATGTCTTGTTGGTTCCTACGTATGGCGTTATTATTGATGTGACAATAAAGATGCTATGAGAAAACTTGTGAAAACAATGAAGATGAGAAAGGCCAAAAGTTGGCTTTCGAAAGAACACTTCAATGTTTAAGTCAGTAAAGGATGTTGTGAGCGAAGAACAAAGAGAGAACGAAGAAATTCTAATAACCCATACCTCAGAAGTGTTGATGCTAGCTTCTTATATAGGTCTTGGTAGAGGTTCTACTTGATATGAGATTCTAGCGGGTGAAAATTTCATGGCAATTAAACTTTTCTAGTAGTGTAGAGATAGAAGTTATCCATCTATCTTTCAATCTTTATCTCCTCAAAAGGATCACACGTATTGATTAGACGGTGAGATGATATAATAATTTTTATAAATTTTTTTATAGATATTAAATTAATATTTAATAAATAATGTCATTTTTCTAATTAAAATAAAAATTATGTAAAAAAGTTAACTATTTTAAAAACAAATAAAAAAACTCTAATTTTTATTTTTTTTGAAAGTTTTATTTTATTTTATTTATTAAAAATAAGTTGAATTTGGCTTGTATTTTCAAAAAAATTTTAAACAGAAAAATAGCAAACAGTTACTAAGCTTGCTTCTTTAGCAATTAATTGGTTGATCGCCTTAAAACGAAAATAAACAAATAAAAACAAAACGAGGAAGGCAACGAAGTGATGCAAATAGAAGTTGGTTTGTTGACAGCTAAATGGCAATTATATTAAACAACTGTTATATCTTTTGGTCGGTTGAGCAGAGCCATCCTCTGAAATTTGATTTTTGCAAAGTTTAAGACATTAAAAAAATTAAAATTAGATTTATATTTAATATATAGGTTGGGTATAAATTTATACATTATTAATAAAATTAAATAAT
>JBBYHM010000001.1:8591698-8616165 GCA_038381775.1 Adansonia rubrostipa | reverse complement strand
TTTTTAAAATAAAATAATATATTTTATTTAAATTTAATTATAAAATATATAAATATTAATATAAAAATAACTTTTTATTATTATGAACAATGATTTATACTTAAATGGGTCGGTCAGGATAAATTCGGCCTTGAACTTAGAATCCAAAAATTTTTTGGGCCATGGATAGGCCCATAGAACTGAACTAAGATTTTTTTGGACCAGACGGGGTCAAATTCTTGCCTAAGCTTAGAATTCAAAATTATGTAAAAGTAATTAAATTTAACATAAAATAAAAAAATGATATAAAATATACTCAAACCTGAACCCGACCTAAACCCGAACTTGAATCCAAATTGGCCCGAACCCGAATTGACCCGAACCTAAATCGGCTCGAACCTGAATAGATCCGAACCCAAATCAGTCTGAACCCGAAAAAATTAAACCTAAAGTGATCTATCCTGAACCCGTCCGAACCCGCTCAATTGCCACCTCTAGTTCTAACAACTCACGAGGACAATGACGATGTTGCTAGGCCTTTCTAATTTATCTAAATGTTATTGCTTTTATTATTATTTGAAAATATAAATGTTATTATTTAGTTTATCAATCGGTTGTTAATTTCTATCATCAACATAATATTTTCTTTTTGAGTCGGTAAATAAATTCTTATATATATGTGTGTGTATGTATATATATATATATTGATGCAAACTAATTAAGCCGACTTTGATCAAAATTAGTTATGGAGGTCCAATTTTTCTGATTCAAAACTCCTAGCCGTTGTCAAGTTCTTACTTCGTCTTATTCACACATTTCCACCAATATAAAATCTACCAAAAGGCCCAAGGGATGAGGTTAAAATACCAGTTTGAGCCATTTCCATGAGGAAAGCTTGTTAAGTTATTCTGCTAACTTCCTTTGCAGCCTGTGGTTAGTTATATTCCTTTAATATTAATTCCAGTTGTTGAACACTTTAATTAATTTCTTGGATATACAATCGTCAAGACTAAGAATACAATCGGCTTCAAGTTCTTGATTCCTGCTAAAAACTGTCAGTCATACGCATGCAGGTGATCTAATGGGTGAGATCCAGCAACAAATTTTTGTTTTTAATTTCAAAAAATTGATCAATACTAAAACATTTTATTCAGCAGGGTTGTTCATATATATATATATATATATATACACACACACACACACACACACACTCTTTAACCTAGCTATATATAGCGGGATGAAAAGAAGGAAGTATGTACAAAAAAGGATCAAACAGTCTGCATCTTAATATATGTTTTTGCAGTCAAAGCTGAAAGGTAAGACGCATAGGGTGAAAGAAGCTAAAGTGCAAAAAATTGTTGTAATTATTCTAGTGTAATATTTTCTTTTTTGGATACTTGGAATTTTATTCCAACTCCAAAAGAAAAAGCACGATTAACCTACTACATGGAGAAACTTAGGGTAAGCCTTAACATTTAACTTGAGTGGCGTATACCTAACTGACTACAAAGAGAGGTATTAATAACAGTGAGATATTTTCAACAAAACGAAATCATGGAGAAACTTAGGATAAGCCTTAACATTTAACTTGAGTGGCTTATACCTAACTGACTACAAAGAGAGGTATTAATAACAGTGAGATATTTTCAACAAAACGAAATCTGGCTTTAACTGCATTAGCTATCATTTAAACAGATATTTGGGGCTTCTTTTCCTGTTAGATTGCTTTCGAGAGTTTTTTTCCCACCAAATAAAGTAAATTGTGGTTGTCCACGCAAATCAAAACAGCAAGGATTTAAATGTTTTACCCATAAGGTGCAAAATAGCCCACAGTATGCCAATGTATGAGGTTGCTAGTAACTAGGGAAGTTGCAAGTACTTTAGCTAAACTTGTGAAGAGAGTGGACACTCAAAGAAAAAATGGTCCCTGCATTCGTCAATCTCCTGACATAGTAGACAAGTTGTAGATTAAGCTAGACCCCATGAAAGCACCCTCGCCAGCGTGCTAAGCCTTTGTCCAAGATGGGAAGCCAAGTGATGAAAGAAAATTTACGGAACATTAAATGAGAACCATACCATGTCATGCCACGGCACCCTAGTATGCTTTGATATCAAATGCTGCCATGTATATGAAATCGAGAAAGCCATCCTTTGAAACAACCAACTTAACATTATCCACAGCATCATTTGAAAAGAGAAGCAATGTTTGAGCTAATTCTCTGAGCTTTAGGATCTTTCTCCACTCCCAACTACATGGTTAGGGAACCTTGGCTTGCCAGAACCCAGTTCTTTCAACGGGTAAGCTTTAAACCAAGCTACCCAAATAAAGTCCGAATTAAATAAGGTCCAAAAATGCTTCAGGGTACAAACTATATTCCATAATCTTGAATTTCTCAAGCCCAGTCCACCTTCATTTTTGAGATTACAGATCATATCGCAGCTAAATTTTGCACCCCTTCTGTTAGTTTCCCTGCCTTTCCATAGGAAGGCAGAACATAGTTGGTCAATTTCGCAAGAGAACCGTTTGGCAGAATGAACATGGAGAACCAATAGTTTTTAAGGCTAAAGAGAACTGATTGTATAAGCTGCAGTTGCGCATCGTAGGAAAGCCTTTGAGAGGATCAACTATTGATCGCTAGAAATTTTTGGTAAAAAGGTATCACAGTGTTTCAGTCAATCTATTTGAATTAATGGGATTCCCATATACCTCACAGGGAGGTTGCCCATCTTGACCCATGTTCTCTATTGAATAGCTCGAAGGACTATGGGATTAATATTAGAAATCCTGGAAGCACCACGTTCTCTATTCAAACTTACCATTGTTTAATTCCAAGCCAGACATATGGTAGGAATCCTGGAAAATGGATTGCAGATTTAGGATTGATTCTTTCCTACCATTTCTAAATACCATGACGTCATTTGCAACAAAGGCGGTTCAGATTCACTCTTTTACAAGGTGATAGACAAGCGTACTTGCTAAAATAGCTATATTGAGCTCGGATGACAAGACATCCATGATGATGACAAAAAGGTCGGGAGAGAAAGGATCTTCCTACCGAATATCTTTAATAGCTTCAAGTATATTCTTAAGAAAACTCCAATCAACAAAGTCAAACGCTTTCCTTAAATCTATCTTGACTGTCATTCCAGGAGATATTTAGTACGGCACTCCTTCACCTGCTCAAGGTAAAATGTTGTTTGCAATGCTTTTCCTTAGACAAATGCGGACCGACTTGCATTGATCAGGTCAAGTAAATATTTTTTTTAATAATATATCAAATATAAATTTAATAATTAAATATAAAAATTAAGAATTATTATTAAATTTTTTAAAAGATGTAATTAGATCATTTATATAAATTTATTTTTTTAAGTTTTTTATAAACTTAACTAAGGCATCCTAAAGGAATAAGTTTTGGTCTACATTTAAAATTAGATTCGAGAGTTTGGTTAAGTGTGGGGAAGAATCGACACCCCACAACATCTGTCACAAAGACAGTGCTTAGTTAACCTAATATTGAACTAAATGCCATATGGTTTAAAAGGTCTTGATTTATTAATCGAATATTTAAGTATGAAAAATATTTTTTAAGAAATTCTCCATTATATTGGTGGAATACCCAAGAAAAATTTTCTGACCTCAAGAAGATCTAAAGAAATCCATTTGCTTCCTCAAATTGACTCCATGGTCGGATTTATTTTAATATTTTATGAAAAATTAAAAAATATCTAAATTTTATCTAAATATCTAATTTATTCATTTTTAATTGAAAATTAAATATTAAAAATATTTTTCAAGAAATTCTCTATCATGCTAGTAGAATTTTGAGAAATATCTCTTCACCTCAAGAGTATTCAAAGGAATCTATTTGCTCTCTTAAAATGACTCTGTTATCAGATTTATTTTAATATTTTATGTAAAGAAGTAAAAATTTTAAATTTTTATTCCTATTTAATTAATTTTTTTATTTATTAAAATTAAGTAAAATCTTTAATATTGAAAATTATTGACCAAACTTTCTATCGTGTTGGTGAAATTTAATCAAAATTTTCTCACCTAAAAAATTTTTAGAAGTCAACCATTTGCGATTTTCTTGACTTCCATTATCAGAAAGATCTTAATTAATTTTAGCCTAAATTAATTGTTATACAAAATTTATTAAGACTTGCCATTATAAAATATATATATATACTTATTCAAATTTTATTCTAAATAAATGAAATAAGTACATAAATAAATAATAATAAATAAAATAATAAACCACTAAAATAAAGTAATAAATATTTAATAAAACAAAAAAATTTTAAAATAAAATGAAGAAATTAATAATAAAAAAAATTAAAATCATACAGGTCTAAACTTATATGGACCCACGTAGGTCCAAATTTAAAGGTTCTGTTGCAACGTTCCTTTGCAATAAAAAATAAATAAAAAAACTTTCAAAGCCCTTGTGCCAAATTTGAAGAACTTGTATACAACTATCAAGAATTTTAATTGATTGTTAAGAAAATTCAAGGAGTTTTCGACCATTTAAAATTACAGATTTATTATTGAAAATATTTCTTTTTCAAACTTGATAGGAATGACTTTCAACTTTTATTAAACTTACAGAACAATTTTTAAAGAAATTACTTTCACAGATAAAAAATTTCACATGGTCACCGAAAACTAAATAAAAAATTTTAGATTTTTTAAATTAAAAAAAACTTTGATAAAAATTTTCTATGAAACTAAGAATAATAAGAATAGCGTTGATGTTACAAACAAGAAGAAAGAAGAAAAAAATAAAGAAAAACTTAAAAAATTTACCTAAAGAAAAACGCCAAACCTTTCTCCTAAATCCAAACTTCCCAAAACAATCTATCAAAAAAATTTTTTTCGTTTTTTTTTTGTGTGTCCTAATCAAAATTCTTGCGTCCTATTTATAAGGTAGATTAGTGAATCAAGTATTAAAAACTAGAATCAATCACCAATATATTTTTCCAAATTTATAGCAATCATAAATAAAATCTCAAAATTTCATTCCCCGATTAATTTCGAATCCTAATTTAAGTCAACCTTTGGTTCCAAATTCCAATTTTCAAATCTGATATATATTTATATATATATATTTTTCAAACCTGCTATTTCAGCTCCCTCTTAATTTTTCCAATTTAAAAATTAAAACAAAATTAAATCTCCTAACATAGACCAACATTTAATAAATGACCAAAACTAGTCAACTTGTTAGTTTAAATTACCTAAGCCCAAAATCGGGCATCTACAGTTGCCTCTCTTTATGCATTTGTTGTAGAACAGAAAGTGTACAAAGACGTAGACACCTGTATCTTAGACCTTATTGCAACTATTATCATTTGGGAAATACGTTTTCAACTAGGCACCAACTTTAAAAAAAAAATTCAAATAAGAAAACTCCTCTACCAAGTCTTCAATCTTTAAAAATTTAAAATAACTCCTCCACCGAGGCTTCAACTTTAAAAATTTAAAATAACTTCTCCACTAAGGCTTTATCTTTAAAAATTTAAAATAACTCCTCCACCGAGGCTTCAACTTTAAAAATTTTTCAAGTGAGAAAACTCTTCTATCGAGGCTTCAACTTAACCAAGCAAATTCGATACTGATGAAAAATCACTCTTAAAAATTAAATCTCCACTTAAGATGTTATGAATGCTATGAATGGAATGCAATGCATCTATAATGAAACACCCTGATCATGAGCCCAAACACTTCCAAATCATGATAACAAAAGATTCTCAAGCTCATCACTTTGTCATTGATTCAGAAATGTCCTCATTGTCTCATCTCTAATTTTTAAACTTTTATTTTTCAGTAATCAAACTGATTTGCCCAATCGAAGTTGCATTGTACATTCTTATTTCCACAAATATCAACACCTTTATTTTACTACTCTTACTCGTATCCTTTCTACCATGTAGTTCTTTATTTCCTTACCAAAGAAATGAAAAAAATATTTCGGTGACATCATAATTTCCAATTCAACAACAAAAAGCATTATACATTTCCTTAACAAGAATGCAGGAAAAGGTAAAAGGGAAAGCAATGTAAATTAGGAAAAATAATTCTCTATTATTAAAAGAAAAGGAAAAAAGAAATAGAATTAAATAGGAATTCAAGCAGGCCATTTCAAAGAACATTGTATAGGAAAATCTAGACAAGGCTATTGGTACTCAAATAATGAACATCCAAATGACCACGATTAGTCCAATCCTTGACTTTTCCTTGAAAACTTGTTCGATTGATGCCCCCAACATGCTTCAAACTAGAATTTACCCCTTATTCTATGATCTTCGATCGATGTTGATTTTCTAATGGTTCAAACTACCTTTCAGGTTTTCAATTTCAAGGATTTTGCCCCAATCATGAGAGTTTCAAATGATATTAGATTTTATCCAAGCTGCCTTTCTAGGTTTTCAGCATAGATCCCACCAATAACCTAAATCGCCCTTATCAGTTTCCAATTTAAGTTCTCATTTTTTCTTTTTCTTTAAGCAAAATATTTTTTTACAGCATTTAAATTGATTGGGTTTGGTAATTCATCCCCATCCATTTCAGTCAAAATTAATGCCCCACTTGAAAAGGCCTTTTTCACCACATTCCCAGTTTGGTGTCCATTTCCCTCGACGATCATGCTGATATAGGAAGAATTCTCTTGAAGAAAAATTTTCCTTCTCGAAAGCTTCTAGAGCGGAATTTCTTATTATGTGTTCGCATTATTCTCTTTTGATATAGTTGGCCATGATAAAGTGTAGCAAGCTTCTTTTCTTCAATGAGGTTTAGCTGTTCATATCGTTCTTATATCCATTCAGCTTCCTCCAATTCAACCTCCTTCAATACCCTTAAGGATGGTATTTTCGCCTTGACTGGTAATACTAACTTTATCCTATACACCAATGAAAATGAGGTTGCCTCGGTAGACGTACGCACTGATGTTCTGTAAGCATGCAAGGCAAAAGGTAATTTTATATGTCAATTTTTGTACGTCTCAATCATCTTTTCCTTAATTCTCTTAACATTTTTGTTAGCTACCTTTACTGCTTCATTCATCTTTGGATGATATGGAGTAGAATTATGGTGTTCAATCTTAAACTGTGTGCACACTTTTTTCATTATTATGCTATTCAAATTATAAGCATTATCTGAAATGAATCTCTTTAGGAGCCCATATCAAAATATTATCTCTTTTTTGATGAATTTACAAACAACTGTTCGCATTACATTTACATATGAAGCTATCTCCACCCATTTCATGAAATAGTTAATGATAACAAGAATGAACTTGTGTCAATTTGATTGGTCCTATTACATCCATACCCATATTGAGAAAGGCCATGGTGTTGCCAAAACATGTAGTTCATTCGAGGAAGCATGAATTTTATTAGATAAATTTGACATTTATGGCACTTTTGAGTGTAATCAATGCAATCACTCTCTATTGTTGACCAGTAATAGCCTACCCTCATTACTTGCCTAGTCATCATATGGCCACTAACATGTGCCCTACATGCCCCATCATGTACTTTTTCTATTATTCTTCTTGCTTCTGTTGCATTCATACATCTTAAAAGTACTTAATCTCGACTTTTTTATATAGCACATCACCATCGAGGAAAAAACCTATAGCTAAGCTTTGAAAAATTTTCTTATCATTATCTGACACGTGCTCAGGATACTGCTGATGCGTAATATACTGCAAGATATTGTAGTACGATGGTTTCCTGTCAACCTTTTCTTCTACCTCAGAACAATGTGCGGCAAGTCTTTTATAGTTAGCTTAATGGGTTGGATATTAACATTAGTACCCACTTGGAACATTGAGGCTAATGTAGCAAGAGCATCAGCGATATGATTTTTTTCTCAAGAGAGATATTAAAAGTGAACTTTTTTTAATCGCTTAGCTAATCCTATCACATGTTTTCGGTATAGGACCAACTTCAAATACCTTGTCTCCTATTCTACTCAGAGTTGGTAAATAACCAAAGCTGAGTCTCCGTACACATCCAACATATCAATTTTTCTATCAATAGCTACTTGTAAGCCTATAATGCAAGCCTCATATTCAGCCATATTATTAGTGCAATTGAAATCCAATCTAGCAGTGATTGGAAAATAATTCCCATCTAGGGATACCAAAATTTCGCCAATCACATGCCCTAAAGCATTTGATGCTCCATCAAAATACATTTTTCATGTTTTCTCCCCATATATTTTTTTCATCTACTTAGAGTATTGCGATCAAATTTTCATCTGAAAAGTCAAACCTCATAGGATCATAATATTCAGCAGCTCTATCAGCGAGGAATTCTACTATTACACTATCTTTTATAGCCTTTTGGGTCACATATACTATATCATACTCAGAAAGCATAATTTGCGCTCTTGCTATCTTTTCTGATAATGATGGCTTTTCAAAAATGTATTTCAAAAGATCCAACTTCGCTATGAGCAATGTAATGTTGTATAGCATATATTGCCTAAGCTTATGAGCTGTACAAGCCAACGCATAACACATCTTCTTTAGCGGTGAATACTTAGACTCGTAATCAGTGAATTTTTTGCTCAGGTAATAAATGGCTTGCTTTTTCTTACCCCTATGATCTAGCTATCCTCGCACACATCCTATCTTTTTTTATACAATTAAATATAGAATCATGTGTTTCCCTAAGACTGACACTACGAGAACAGATGGATTCGATAAGTATTCTTTGATCCTGTCAAAACCTTATTGACAATCCTGATTCTATTCACATGTGCTGTCTTTGTGAAGAAGCTTAAAGATGGGATCACATTTAGATGTAAGTTGAGAGATGAAACAAGCAATATAATTCAGCTTTCCTAAAAAACCTCTCACCTCTTTTTGTATACTAGAAGGAGATAAATTTTGTATGGCTCGGATCTTATCAGGATCCATCTCAATCCTTCTTTTGTTGACTATGAAACCCAGCAACTTCCCAGAACTAACACCAAATGTACATTTGGCAGGATTTAACTTGAGCTAAAATTTTCTCAGTGTTTCAAACAATTTTCTGAGGTGGTCTACATGATTTTCTCCCTCGTGGGACTTCGCTATCATATCATTAACATAAACTTCAATTTTTTATGCATCATGGAACAATGTCACCATTGCCCTTTGATAAGTTGCTCCAGCATTTTTTAGTCTAAAAGGCATGACCCTATAGTAAAATGTTCCCCATATGGTCACCAAGGTAGTTTTCTCTTTGTTTTCAGGAGCCATCTTGATCTGATTATAACTTGAGAAACCATCCATGAGAAAGAACGAAGAATATCTTATAGTGTTATTTACAAGAGTATCAATATGAGGTAAAACAAAGTTATCTTTTGGGCTTACCTTATTTAAGTCTCGATAGTCCATGCACATCTATACTTTCCTATCTTTTTTAGGTATTGAGACTATATTGGCTACCCATTCAGGATATTTGGTTACTTCTAAAAATCCTGCATCAAATTGCTTCTTAACCTCTTTTTTGATTTTCAACAGCATCTCCAGTTTCATGCGTCTCATCTTCTGTTGCACTAGTTTATATTCTGGCTTTAGAGGCAACTTATACTCTACAATGTCGATACTTAAACCTGGCATATCTTGATAAGACCATGCGAATACATCCACATATTCTCAAAGCAATTCTTTCAGCCTCTGTCTATCATCAAATGACAGTGATGTCCTACTTTGACCTCATTTTTATTTTCTTCATCACCTAGATTAACTAACTCCATAATTTCTTGATGAGGTTTTAGGGATTTCTCCTTTTGTTCCACTAACCTCAATAAGTCGGGTGATAAGGTGTCATCATCCAAGTTTTTTTCATTATCAAGTTCACCAATATGGATAGAGTTTTCAAAGTCAAATATCAAATTATCATTATCATGATCGCTTACATGTTCATTATTTGCAAACTTGAAAATGGCTAAAAAGGTGTATATTAGTATATGTACGATATTAGAATGAAATGAAATGGGATAAAGAGGAAATGTCCTAAAATGCATTCTATTTATTATTAAAATTGAAAATGACAAAAGTAAATTAGCCCATGCATAAGAAATTCCCTAATGTTCTTAGGCATGAACCATTAAGGATTAGACTATTAAATTCCATTGGTAAAGGTTTAATAACAATAGGCAATTTCATTATTTTTTAATTCTTTAGTTTAATGTCTAGAGGTGTCGGATACACCGATGGATCTTCTTGTTGGCTTCCATTCTCCACCATATGAATTGATAAGTCCAAACGAGATTCATCTATTTCCTCAATTAGTGTTTTCTTTGGAGTATTTAGGTTAATAAATCCTCCTAAACGAAAAATGTCATGCAAGTGAGGCACGATCCATACATTAGATCCTTGTGTATGGCTCATGTAATGACCCATTCCTTCTTTGTTTTTATTGTCCATTATCTTTGATCTTTCTTCCTATGTTGGTCTATATCCTAATCCAAATCTTTCCTTATTCACTGGTATGATTGGCAAGTTTCTGATTCGTTGCAAATCCTTTCCTAATCCAGCTCCAACTCCCTAACTTTTCTTGACAGTTTGATTAAATAACATTTGAGTTATTATGGGCAGGCCAACTGCTTTAGAACCTTTACCTGCATATGTTGCATTGACGAACTCAAATGATCTAAAAAAATATTCCAAGGCTTTTTCAGCAGCTTCCACATATGGGATTTGACGATAGTTGAGTGACTAGTAAATCTTCTTCTCCAGACACATAAACTTGATTATTATCCATACCAAATTTACTTTTTGATGCAATGATGAAGGGACAGCCCTTACAGTATGAATCCATGGCCTTCCCAATAAGCAACTATAGGATGGTGAAATGTCCATCACTTGAAATTTGACATTAAAAGTGCAAGGACCAATTTGTAAAGAGATCTCGAAATCACTCAACACCTTTCTACGAGTTCTATCAAAAGCCCTTACCACCATACTAATGGCCTTTATGTAAGATATATCCACATATAGCTTGGTTAGCCCACTCATAGGCATGACATTGGTCGAGGATGCATTGTCAATGAGCACCTTAGCCATAATATGGGTCTTACACCTTGCCATGATATGCAAGGCTTTAGTACTACTTCATCCATCTGTACGTATCTCATCATTATTGGAAGTTATGTAACTGGAGGTCACTAAACTCTCAGCAATATGGCTCACATTTTTAATAGAGATGTCATAAGTGACATAAGCATGTTCAGTACTTTCATCAATACATTTCTATGGGGCTCAAAATTTAGCAATAATGATAACAAAGTGATACGTGCTGGCATCTTATTCAATTATTCCACCACATTATACTCGATATGCTTTATCAGCTATAAAAACTTGCAAGCTTTTTTTTTCTGTCACAAGTTTCTGGTATTCCAAATCATAGGTCTTTATTGAGTCTTTCTCGCTGTCCAATTTTTTTTCCTTTTTAATTTTTCATTTTCACCTTTTTCTAATATCCCAGGAGAGTAGCATCATCCACTCCTAGTCATTCCCTCTATGCTAGTTATTTATGCCAAATCTGTAGAGCAACTCAATCCTGGCTCAATAGTTGTAGTTACAACTATGCAATCATACTTCCATGGTATAGTTTTGTTATCTAGATAAAGAAATGGACTTAGAGCATTAAAAGTAAGGATAAGCTTGTTAACTAGAGTCAGCTTTGATTTCTCATCATAGTAAAATGTCACCGGTTGGACCCTGAAATATAGCCCTGATGATGTTTCTTTATCAATAACATTTATCTCATGATTTTTATGATCTTTAGAGAACTCTACTTGGACTGAAACCATCAATCATTGCACTTCTTACCAAAAATCAATGCACTCTTGAAACGAATGACCTACGACCCTCAAGTGGTACTTGTAGGTCTTAAAGGGGTCATATGTCCTGTGATAAGCACTTAATTTGCTGGCACATGCAAATTATATCAGCTTTGACTAGAATATCAAAGATTCTCTTTAACGGGATTGTAATATCCTCCACCTTTCTTTTAACAATTCTTGCCTTCTCATCTCCCAAGGCATTAACTGCAGGTCCAACATGATTAGGCAAAGGATTGCCATTGACATTTGGCTCTTATTTATTTCCAAAGTTTGTTAACCCATATTTAATTAGGCCTTGCAACTTATACTTTAATATAGTGCAACCTTCAGTAGAATGTTTGGCATTTCCTGCATGGTAATCACATCGAGCATTAGGATTGTACAATCTAAGGTATGGAGGTTTCATGGGCTCAAGATACATAAGTGCAATTAAATGGTTCTTGATGAGATCTAGGAGTTTTGAGTGTAGGTTATAGGGATAAGGTCAATAGAAGTTCTTTCTTGATAAGGTCATGGTGCTCTTTGGTTGCTTGGTAATTGGGTCGATTCGGCTAATTGAATCACAAGTCTTATTGGTAGGATAGGTGCTCGAGGGTGAAAAGTTGGTTGAAAAGTGGGCGATGGTACATGTGGGTGGGTATAGGCAATGTTGTTTGAACTTGGATAGTAGGTTTGGTGGATATGATATGGATTGTAAGGTGTAAATCCTCTATGTAGTCCTCTATAAGTAACTCATTGAACCCCAGATTCCTTTTTCTAAAGACTCATCCTTTTTTTGCCCTAGATTATCTTCTGCCTCTAATTTCCCATTCTTGATAGTATTCTCAACAATTTTCCCTGTGATCACCAGATTTGCAAAGTTTTCATAGTGTTTCCTATCATTTTTTCATAATAAGGAGCTTGAAGAGTGCTAATAAACATTATGGTAGTTTCCTTCTTAGTGAGAGGTGGATGGACTTATGAGACTAGATCACCCCACCTTTAAGCATATTCTTTGAAACTTTTTGTTGGCTTTTTCTCTATTGCTTGCAATGCGATTCTATCAGGAGCCATGTTCATAATGTGTTTATATTGTGAAATAAATGCCCTAGCCAATTCCTTCCATGAGCGGATGCAGTTTTTGTCTAATTATATATACTATTTGGCAGCCGAGCCTGTAAGACTATCTTAGAAGACATGAATAAGCAACTTGTCATCATTTGCATGAGCTGCCATCTTCTTGCAGTACATTATAGCATGTGTCATAGGACAGGTAGTGCCATTATATTTCTCAAAGTCTGAGGTCTTGAACTTTGGTGGGATTACAACATCGGGCACAAGACAAAGTCCCCTAGCATCTATGGATCCAAAAAAATCCATTCTTCTATAGCTCGAAGCCTTTCTTCTAGAAAACTTATTTTTTGGGACCCAGAGTCCTCCTTTGCTTCCTCTTCATTGAGCTTTAACTTCCTCTGTTATTCTGGATCATTTAAATTAGGAACTTAAATTAAGTCATTTGGCTTTGGCCCCATCATTAAAATAGTAACCTCTGGCATTTTAGGATATGCAGCAGGGATTTCCTCACTAACTTACTTGTACAAAAGATTTTGGTTTTTCTCTTTTATTAAGTCTTCGTCCATTTTCCATTTCCTTTTATTCATTACTTTCATCATTTCCATCAATTGAGCTAGTTGCTCTCTCATTTCCTCTTGGGCTTTCTCTATGCTCTCAATCTTGTTGGATTGCTCTTCAGCCATGATTCTTACTCACGATAGTGTACCGTAATAGTGCTGAGAAGATTGCTTTATGAATTTTAGTCGACGAGCTATCCTCGAACCTTTTTGTTACAAAATATTGAGAAGCTAGGGTATCATACGTCTAAGTCAGTTATCACATAATTATGCAAAAAAGAGGATATTTGCCATATAACAATTATTGATAAAAAGGAAACTTTATTATTTTTCTTAATAATGTTTTGAATAACATCCATGAAAATAAAGCCGAACATTTATAGCCTCCGAACAAACTTCATTATCTACCTATAATGATTCTAAGTCTTTTCTAAGAGATCAAATAATTTTTGGCCATAAGAATGGAATGGGTACATACTTGCCTTCAACTCATTGATCTGATCATGTGTTTCTTTCGCTTTTCAGGCACCGATGCAAATCTGGTTGAATAAATGCCTAAGATGTAGTTGTCTTCTCGAACTCGTGTCTTGGGCTTATTCATATTCTTTTTCTAACCTTTAAAGTCTGAAGGTCAACCTTTGACACCTTTCCTCACATCTCATATGTTCTATGTATGCTTCTTCATTTTCCACCCTCATATGCTCGAGCTCCAAAGTCTTCTAAGTAACCACATCATCAAGTTCTTTAAACATAGTCTTCCACATGTCATAATCTAGGTTTAGCTTTTAAATCTTCTTATTTTACTTGGATCAACTTTCTTCTAGCTTCTTGATCTTCTCTCGTAAGTTCTTGTTTTCTTGCTCTACCTTATCCTTTTCTTCTTGCAGCTTTCTCTTAGCCAGTTTTATTTTTATCATAGGGTCAGGATGTATAACTCTGAATGACTGACATTCTTTTTAAGAGGCAACACTATGTCCTTGGCTCGCTTTATATGCCACACCGAATATCCAAGGGAGATATTATTCTTGAATTTCCCTTGTTCCACTCAAATTGTTTTCTTCCAAGCTTTAATAACACATTCTTTCTTTTCTAAAGCCCCTTTATCTGTGTAAGCAAAGTCTATCTAATTAAGCCCATGAGTCATCGAGAGAAATTGCTTGTAGCCTGTTTACCTTTGAACCATAGTCATTCCGTAACTGATAACTCCCCATAAACCTAGAAGTGGAACCCAAGGCTAATCCCCACACTGGAATAAACTCTGATCATGACTCATCCAAGAAACCTTCCATACCATGTCTTGACTTGTCAACTCTCTTAAGAATGCTACCTATTCAATTTTTGTTTTGGGTTCTAGCTAAGTGCTGTCACGAAACTCCTTAATGGGAACATTAGTAGTGAAAAATGGTCTGCGAAATCTGCTTTCTTTGCACTTGAAGTGGCTCATTATCCATATGTGTAGCAATTATGCACATTTATTAAACCATCATTCCCTATTTTGTCTACAGTGATTTAAAGACCTGATTGTTTCTGCCAAAATGGTTGGTGCTACATTTATTTGGTGTTCGACCTGATCAATGAAGTCTACCATTGTAATCTCTACATAACCCAAACCTTATGAAATTTGACCATTCCATAAATAGCCAAAGCCATCATACTCATAACCCTTTTCTCTTTGAGATTTTTGGTGATATAATCTCAAAGAAAACTCTAAGGAATGCAAGTACCTCCTTTTTTTTTTGTTTTTCAATAAACTCGATCTTATTAATCCATATCATTTTAGCAAGCTTTCAGTGGTAACCTATCTTGTTTTTTTGAAATATCTTATCATGGTTTGGAGTTTGAAGGTGTAACAATTCTGAATATTCCTCAATTGTTGGGACCATATCTACCTTGTTATATACAAAGCACCTGTACAAAAGGTCCCAAAATTGAACTACAGGCCTTATCAAATTGTTTTTGCCTTGATCGAAAGAAGTAGTGTTATGTCCCCATATTTTTTTTACCCGAAAAGCTTTCTACTTAGATGAACTCCATGATCCCCAAATGTTCATTAGATCAATTAGGTCATTTTATGCAAGATCGAGGTAGAATTTTTTTGAGAGAGATGAGATATATCCCATCGATAAACAATCACCTTCTACTGGCTGAGTCACTTCTGATCTAGCCTTTAAATCATCTGAGGACTCATACTTGGCAGATTCAAACTTTGGTAGGCTTGCCATAGATGTTACTTGAAAGTTTCTTTTTTTATCAAAACAGTTATGTAGCAAGATATTTCAATGATGTCATGATGATGTGAGTGCACGAAAAAGAAAATAAAATAAAGTAAAATGGTTAGAAAAATATAAAAACAATAATAAAAGCATAAGCATTAAAATAAAAATATACATCTTGAAAAAGAGAGACATGTTCATTTGTCCTATCTTGGGCTATTTCTATATTTGACGAGTCTAAAAAGGTCCCCAAATTGTTCCTCAATATCACCCATGGAGGATGAACAAGGCACCCTTATCTATCGAAAAAGGTTCAATTTGAGTGGGAGTATTTCCCTAGCCACTGTAGAGGTTATTGCCTCACGAAAGCTTTAGTACTCGACACCCTGAGAGTGTTTTGCTAGCCCATGCAAAGGTTGACGCCTCACGAGAGCGTAGTTACTTTACCCCTTCTAAAAGGATGAGCCCGAGTCTAGGGTTTTATGATATGATTTGTGCAATGTGTGTGAAAGAATAATTCAAACCCCTTAATATTTTCATGTGTATTGAAGAAAAGAATAAACATTAGCAAAAGAACAATGCAACAAAAATTAACAAATAAACATAAACAAATGATCATTTTAAAACCAATTATGAGGACCTGTAGTATCGTAAGACTAACTTTGGTTCGACTCTCTAACATCCCCAGTGGAGTGGCCAAACTACCATAGTGTGCTAAATGCAAATTCGGTTGTAAGACATAAAATGTGAGAGTCACCACTAATTTATTTTAAAGGTGTGATTAGATCACTTATATGAATCTATTCTTTTTAAGGTTATCCTAAACTTGACTAAGGCACCCTAAAAGAATAGGTTTTGGTCTACGTTTAGAACTAGATTTTGGATTTTGGTTACGTGTAGGGAAGGATCGACACCCCCATAATGCCTGTCACAAAGACAGTACCTAGTTAGCCTAATGTTGAACTAAAGGTCCTATGGTTTAAAAGGTCTTGATTTATTAATCGAATCGAATATTTAAGTATTGAAAATATTTTTTAAGGAATTCTCCATTATACTAGTGGAATGCCTAAGAAAAATTTTCTTACCTCAAGAGAATCTAAGAAAATCCATTTGCTTCCTTAAATTGACTCTATCGTCAAATTTATTTTAATATTCTATGAAAAAAATAAAAAAAATCTAAATTTTATCTAAACATCTAATTTATTCATTTTTAATCGAAAATTAAATATTGAAAATATTTTTCAAGAAATTCTCCATTATGTTGGTGGAATTTCGAGAAATATTTTCTCACCTCAAGAGTATTCAAAGGAATTCATTTGCTCCCTTAAAATGACTCCGTCGTCGGATTTCTTTTAATATTTTATGTAGAAAAGTAAAAATTTTGAATTTTTATTCCTATTTAATTAACTTTTTTATTTATGAAAATTAACTAAGACTTTTAATATTGAAAATTATCGACTAAACTCTACATCGTGCTGGTAGAATTTAATCAAAATTTTCTCACCTAGGAAATTCTTAGAGTCAACCATTTGCAACTTCCTCGAGTTCCATCATCGGAAAGATCTCAATTAATTTTAGCCGAAATTAATTGTTATACAAGATTTATTAAGACTTGCCATTATAATATATATATATATATATATATATACTTATTGAAATTTTATTCTAAATAAATGAAATAAGTACATAAATAAAAATAATAATGAAAATAAATAAATGAATAGATAAAATAATAAACCACCAAAATAAAAAATAAATATTTAGTAAGACTAAAAAGCTTTTCAAACAAAGTGAAAAAATTAATAATAAAAAAGTTAAAATCATATAGGTCTAACCCTACATGGACCCACGTAGGCCCTAATTTAAAGGCTATGTTGCAACTTGCAATGTTCCTTCGTAATAGAAAATAAATTTAAAAAAGAAACTTTCAAAGCCCTTAAGCCAAATTTGAAGAACCTATATACAACTATTAAGAATTTTAATTGATTGTCAGGAAATTTCAAGGAGTTTTCGATCTAAAATTACAGATTTTTTATTAAAAATATTTCTTTTTCAAACTTAATAAGAATGACTTTCTACTTTTATTAAATTTACAGAATAATTTTTGAAGAAACTATTTCCATAGATAAAAAATTTTACATGGTCACCGAGAACTAAATTAAAAAAATCTAGATTTTTAACCTTGTTTTAAATTTAAAAAAACTTTGATAAAAATTTTCTATGAAACTAAGAATAATAAGAATAGTGTTGATGTTATAAATAAGAAGAAAGAAGGAAAAAAAATCAAAGAAAAACTCAAAAAATTTACCTAAAGAAGAACGCCAAGCCTCTTTCCCAAATCCAAACTTCCCAGAACAATCTACCAACAATTTTTCTTTTTTTTTCCATTTTTTTATGTCCTAATTAGAATTCTTGAGTCCTATTTATAAGGGAGATTGGTGGACCAAGTATTAAAAACTAGAATCAATCACCAATATCTTTTTCCAAATTTATAGTAAACATAAATAAAATCTCAAAATTTTAATCCCTAATTAATTTCAAATTCCCAATTTAAGTCAACCCTTGATTCTAAATTTCAATTAAATCTCTAAAATTCACCTTGAATATTTAATTTCAAATCTGATATATTTTTCAAACCTGCTATTTTAGCTCCCTCTTTTTTCAACTTTAAAAATTAAAACAAAATTAAATTTCCTAACATAGAACAAAATTTAATAAATGACCTAAATAGTCAACTTTCTAGTTTAAATTACCCGAGCCCAAAATCGGTGTCTACACTCTTCAAGCCTAATTGAAAAGAGTTTTGCTATGCATTTATAGACTACGTTGCAGCAGGAAATTGGTATGAACCCAGACATTTGGGCTGGACATTGAACTTTAGGGACCAACGTTATAGTCGTGGACTTCTTTGCCTACTACAAACTGCCAGGTTTGAAGAAGTTGAGGACTGCAGTAGTGAACTCCTCACCACAGTGCGTCATACTACCATGAAGAAGTAAGCATTCTGTCACTGTCGAAACTAGGTGTTTTGTCCTTGTTCGAGGAGAATAAGGTTATATCCTCCTCAGAGGTAACATCAACTATTAAAGCAACTTGTTCATGAGTAGAGATTATTAGGAATATAAAGTAGATAGGTGGACAGAAATAATTTAATCGAAGACTTGGAGGCATGATAAATCACTTTCGTAAGAAAGTTATTTGTCCCTATGCAAAATTTGCTAACAGGTCTAGGAATAACATTCTTAGGATACAATGAAGCCTTATGGGTTCTGCAACTAGCTATATTGAAGAACTCCCTAATTTCTTCTTCTTTCTCTCGAACTTTTGGAATTGTTTTTGCAATTGATTGGAAAAAAAATTTTGGCAATTGGGGGGTGGAATTTATAGATGACCAAAATACATAATAAAAAAGACATATCCTAATTAAGAAGTTTTTTCATAAACCATGGCAACCTTTAGTTATAAAAATTGCAACTTTTCATCCAACAAATGCATCATTTCATCCAAATGCATCTTTTCATAAAAGATGGTGACTATACAATTTTTCATTCAAAGTGATTGTTGGATAAATATAAATAATTTGAAATCTACAAGAACACCCCTAATAGATTACAAATTTTAAAATATTATAAAATATACAATTATGCATAAAAGTATCATTAGATTTAAATCTTCCATTAGTGTAACTTATCAAAGTTCTAGCAAAATAATAGGTGGCTAGCTGCTTAAAGCGTTACTCTTAAATGGGAGTCGAATAAATCACACACATAACCATATTTAAAGAAAAGAATAAGAGCTTTTGTATTACTTCAACACTATTATGGCCATGTGCTCATCCTCGTTTATGAATATTTACAAGAGTAAAACCCTTAAACTCTTGTTAGAAGTGGCACCACTATTATATTCATAGAGGTGGAATCATTAATATAATTATCCATCCATTAAGAGTTTAGCTCATCATTCTAAATTATTCAACACTAAATCTTATCCCTTACTGCCTAGTCATTAAAGTAACTTGTTATTACCCTTTAAACCTTGAAATAATGATTATTAGAATAATGTTGGGTTCTTATCACCAATGACTATTTTTAATAGAGCTTTTAGTCTAATTTTAGCAGCGGTATCATTTACCATATCCTTTGAAAGACACTTTGTCAATGGGTCTACTAATTTGTTAATTAACCTAACATAGGTGATGGTGACTATAACATCTTTTACAAACTCATTTCTCAAGCTAATGTGTCTAGATTTTCTTTTATAAACCTTGTTATAGGCTCAAAATGGTTGACATAGGTAATAGTCACAACTTAATATCTAATAAAAGATTTCTTAGCCATTCTATTTCTTTTCATTCAGCTACCAAATCTATAAATTCAGCCTCTATTATTAAATAAGTTATGCAAATTTACTTTTTAAAAGCTCGAAAGCTCTATTATTGATAGTAAAAATTCAACCAAAAATTAATTTTTGTCACTAAGACTTATGATTTAACTTGTATTAAATATCCTTCTAGTACAGTGACATAATCATTATAGAATAATCTCAAATTTATGGTTTTCTTTAAGTAACCAAAATTCTATAGATAACTTTCCAATGATTGGTACTAGGTTTATTTGTAAACCTTGTTAATTTCACAAAGCAAATGCAATATATGGTCTTATGAAATGCATTGCATACATCAACCTTCCAATTATACATCCACCTTGCCTTCTATTTTGGAAAAATACACACTGAAGTCCATTGGTGTTTTGATAATGCTATTGTCACCTTTAGAAAATTTATCAAGAATTATCTTAACATAATGAGGTTGGGACAATACAAATCCATTAGATGTCCTAGAAAACTTGATTCCTAGTGTGACATCTGTAACACCAAAGTCTTTCATGTCAAACCTTTTAGTTAACATGTACCTTATAGACTTGATCATGTATTAATTGCTACCAAAGATCAATATGCCATCTATGTATAGACACATGACATGGCTCTTATCTGTATTTTTCACATAGAAACACTTATCAACCTCGTTGATTTTAAAATTATTTGAATAATAACTTTGTTAAACTTTTTATACCACTAATTAGGAGCTTATTTCAAGCCATATGATGATTTGATGGGTTTACATATTTTATTTTCTTTTCTTTTGATAATGAACCCCTCAGATTATTGCATAAAAATCTTTTCATTAAAGCTATATTTTAGGAAAGTTTTCTTTACATCCATTTCATTCATCTCTATTTTGTTAATAGCAACAATGGCTATTGACATCTGTATAGATGTTATTCTTGATACCAATGAGTATGTATCAAAATCATTCACACCCTAATGTTTATTTCCTTTAACAACAAGCTTAGCTTTGTATTTATTAATAGCTTCATCAGCTTTTATTTTTATCTAGAAAATCCATTTATTGTTTAATGGTTTTCTTTTAGGACTTGTGCCATTTTAGGCTCTATTAGGGGTTGTTAATCTCATGGGTAAGGTCTTATCCATTGCTCTACATCGGGGTCATCATGATAGCACAAAGGCATGTCGATACCAGGCCATGACACTTTTCCCACTAACTATGTTGCCACCTTTATCGGCACGAAGACCACACTCGAGTTCCCTTGTTGCACAAAGTTGACATTTCTCACATCTCTTTTTTCTTGCCCTTAAGGACTAGACAATTATCTTATCTAATAAGGCGCCGAACATGGTACTTGTTCGTGTTTATGGATGTTGACTTAATCCCCATTAAGTTAGGTTCTATCTTAACCTTTATCTGATCATATATTGCTAATTTAACAAAAAAACCCCCACACTTTGAAGTATTTGAAAGAAATTTATTCCATTCCACAATTCCAATAAAATTTCTTGTGAAATATTTTTAAGTGTATAATTGGCAATTTTCACGCAAAAAATTATAGCAAATTCACAATGACTAACTTATTGAGTGGTCAAGTCCAAATTTTACAGTTTAAAAAAAATCAATATTTTTATCAAGAGCACACATTAAGGATGCATAGCTAATACTCATTCTTTGTATGAACAAAACAGGAATTCAAGAAGAGTTGTTCAATGTTTTAATAAATTGCACATAGATATCATATATAATCTAAGTTTGCATTCAGTTACAAAGGGACCTTATTACCTTTGCTAAGGTGAATGGGACTTAGATTCCATAGTGCACAATTGGCTTTTGGAAGAGGAAAGATATTTAGCAATTACATCCAATTAGGAAAAGATTCTCGGTGGGTTGATTTCGTAATCAAACCATCATATCTTTTATTATGCATGGAAATTCTTAGTTATTTTATTTAAACATATTTATATATATATCCATAATATTAGATGAAAATTCTATTAATGTTCGAGTCATTTTTATTCATGTCCATTATGAACCAAGTCTCCGAAATATTTATAAAATAAAAAATCGTACCTTTTTCACAAATTCATCACAAAATTAAATTCACAAATAAAGCAAACTTAAGATAACTTACTTCGATGTTTAACATAGTAAAAGGAAACATCAACTTATCAATCCATCAATTGAAGTTAGCGCTATCAAATTAATCTAATTTCATGAACTCTTGATTCATCAACGGTATCTGTTTTCATTCAATCTCCAAGAACTCTTTAAAATTGGTAGGAAAATGGTATAGATGGGCAAACAAAAATAATTAAATCAAGACTTCAAGGCATGATAAATCACTTTCTTTAGAGAGTTTTTGCCCGTAAACAATATTTGCTAACAGGTCTAGGCAATAACTCTCCCAAGATACAACAAAGCCTTATGAGTTTTGCAATAAGCAATATTGAAGAGCTCCCTAATTTCTTATTATTTCTCTCAAACTTTTAGAATTATTTTTAGAATTGATTGGAGTGAAGATTTTGGTAATTGGGGTTGGTATATATAAACTATCAAAAGACATAATCAAAAAGACATATCCTAATTGAGAAGTCTTTTCATAAACTATGGCAACCATTGGTTATAAAAGTTGCAACTTTTTATCAAGCAAATACATCATTTCATGTAAATGCATATTTCCATAAAAGATAGTGACTATATACCTTTTCATTCAAAGTGTTTGTTGGATGATTATAAATAATTTGTAATCTATAATTACATTAGAGATGCTTTTGTTCAAAATAAGTTTTAGTTCTTCAATTGAGCAGCTTCTTACCACATGATAAGGTGATCCCAATAAGTTTTTAAAGTATTTTATAGCCTTTTTTTGAATTTCCTCTAGCTTTTTCAGTTTTTGCTCTTTTAAACCAAAGAGGACTTTGATTGGATTTGTAGATCTTCTGGTGATTGATACCTTATGAAAATATCCTGTGTTTCGGTTGCCCAATCTAAGCCATTGGATGTGAGATTTCTGCTTGTAGAAAGATTCCTGTAGCAAGAACAATGCTAAACATTTAGATAATAATTTCTTTTCATTTTCCAATATGCTACAATCCTGAGCGTTGAAAGTTGTTTAAAAGAGGTCTTATTTAAGTTTATCAGTTCAACTTTTAGGAACTAAAATTTTTGATACAATCTAACCATTGGCAAACCAAGGGTATTCCCTTCTTAGAGCTTCATTTTCAAGCTATGAAAATTCTCATGATTTACACAAGAATTGAAAAATTGAATTGAAATGGGTCGTTAAACAAGATGATGCCATTTTATTAAAAAATAAAGTTATTTGTATTTATTTTTTAAAGTTTTGATGATATAATATTATTTAATTCATTGACTATGTACACTTTTTTTGTATCAAATAGAAACCCTTTTTAATTTTACTCGGTCAAGATTGCAGAAAACAATAAATGGATCTGAAGAGGAATAAATCTAGTATTCAGGATTAGAGGTGAAGGAGATGGATGATTTGGGGTTTTGCATGTGTAAGACTAAGATGCTCAATATTTGTAGCTTGTACTTATCCATAAAGGTGCCAGACTACCCTAAAAAAGTTTTCAACTTTAACCTCAAGCCTTTTTTTGCTCAGCTTTACCCACCCATTAAGTCCAAATTACTATTTATAAATAATAAAAAATTATTTTTATATTAAAATTTATTACTTTATTTAAAAGTTACTGATCTGAACTCAAATTGATTAATCCAAAATATGAAAATTTAACCTCAAATCCAAAGATGATTGAACTAAATAAACTATTCGACTCATAAACAGTTTTATTTACTCATTAGCCTATAACTATGACTAACCAATAATTACCGCTCCCCTCAAAGTTCTGCCCTTCATAGTACCATATCTAAATTGTGGACTGAATTGAATCGTAGCTTTCTTGCTTTTAATAACGTCAACTAGGCTTCAGTGCCAGGATGGGGTAGGCTTAGAGGTGGCAATTGGGCGGGTTCAGGACGGATAATTTCGGGTTCAGATTTTTTTGGGTTTGGGTTGATTTGGGTTTGGGTCTATTCGAGTTCGGGTTCTTTCGGGTCGAGCCAATTCGGGTTCGGGCTAATTTGGGTTTAGGTCAATTCAGGTTCGAGTCTATTTGGGTTCGGGTCAATTCAGGTTTGGGCCAATTCGGGTTCGAGTTTTGAGTTCGGGTTTGAGTATATTTTATATTATTTTTTATTATATGTTAAATGTAATCACTTTCACGTAATTTTGAATTCTAAGCCTTGGCACGAATTTGGCCTCGTTTGGTCCAAAAAAATCTTAGTTCGATTTTTTGGGCCTATGCATGGCCTAAAAAATTTTTGAATTTTAAGATCAAGGCCGAATTTATCCTGACCGACCAATTTAAGTACAAGTCATTGTTCATAATATTAAAAAGTTATTTTTATATTAATATTTACATATTTTATAATTAAATTTAAATAAA
>JBBYHM010000001.1:8538821-8560366 GCA_038381775.1 Adansonia rubrostipa | reverse complement strand
TATATACGTTCGTTTGAGAAAAAAATAAAGTAAAGGAAGTCTTGAATGAATTAAACATGTTATCAGATTTTCATTGCTAACGAAGGCTAAAAGCTTTGAAGTGGCTAGCAATTAAGAGTCAACTTTCTGTTGCGAAGAATCTACCTTTAGATAAGAAAAAAGATTACATTTTAATATTTATGCTTTAGCCTATTATTATGTATTTTTTTTTTACATGAGATTACTTTGCTACTTTACTTTGTGGCGAAGGAAATATTTTATTTTGATGGAAAATTTTTATTTCTAGATAGTGGAAATTTTAAAATTAATTTTGCAACTTTTCCATGCTTTATTAGTGTCAACAGCACTAGGAGCCAAAATTTTAATACATGTTTATTGCAAATAAGAGAATCGGATAAACATTCTAAAATAGTAAAGAGTTTTACATTCTTAGATTCATATATGCATGAGCATAGTTTTCTCAAATATTTGCAAGCAGTTATGTTCACACTTTACAAAGCCTCCCAATGATTGATAAATTATACATTTTAGACATAAATTCAAATTGGAAGTTGTGATAACACAAGAAACACCGAATCCAATGAAATGAAATGCGGAGGATTTCATATAACAAGGAAATTAAAGCTCAAGACTTTTTTTTTGGTCCAGCACGTGATTTGGAGAAGAAATAGTCAAAAATACAAAAATTACAATCCCACGACCAAATGATCATCCAAACAAAGAATTTGAGAATTACGTTCTCAAATTATAATTTTTGAAATAGTAAGATAAATAGAAAAATTTTTAATTTTGGAGCTTTCGAATCCAATATTTTTGAATTACTAAAATTTAAAATTGTAAAATCAGACTAGAGGAAGATTTAAGAAACAAATGACTCGAGAACTATCGTACTATAACAATACGTCACGAGCTTGTTGGTCCACGAATGTCCTACCTTTGGCATTTGGCACTCACTTTATGCTTTATATAGTCATCCTCCCAAACACGTCTCTTGCTCTTTCTGTTGCCGTGCTATGATCTCATGGGCTCGTAGTCGTACTCCAACGCTCCGCAAAACCTATAAAATTGTAAACCGGACCCTTCCGCCGATGGAAGAAATGTTACGCCTCTCTTCTCGCCATTCACTCACGTTCTGAAAGTAGAAACATTAGGGTTCCTTTTCTTTAAAAAGAAAGATATTAATGGATTCGTCTACGCCGGTTTCTTCTCTGCACTTGGCCATGGCGGCCTTACTCGGAGCTTCATTTATGGCCATATCCGCTTTTTATATCCACAAACGCAGCGTCGACCATGTCATCGATCGACTTGTCGAGATCCGCCGCGAATGCCCGCCACAGGGAAGGCGGCCTCGAAGTCACCTCGTCTCCGATGACGACGAAGAGAATGAAGAAGAATTGGATTACGAGCAAGATAATGGACGACTAGAAGTAGAAGAAGTGGGTCAGTGTCTGAAAGGAGGTTCCCTCGACCATAAATCGAGCGTCTCTAAATCTTTTGATGAGAATATGGAGGTGTTGAGGAGTTCTCGCATTTCCAGTTCGATGCCTAACGTGGCTTTGCGTAATGAGTGGTTCGAGGAGGATGCTAAGTTTGACCAGGCGGTGAGGGAACGAGTTCAAACTTGCTCTGCTTCGTCGCTTGAGAAACTTTACTTTATTCCTTCGGGTCTGCCTCCTCTTCAAACATCTCGGAGAGGTAGTCTATTTATTTTTGGCCTATAATTCCTCTTCAAACAGTGTTTTGTGAAGGTCGTGATAGATTTGTAATAAAATTTTAATTAAATGTAGATCGATATTGATTACATGGCACAGTTAAATGCCATATTGCGGAAAAGGAGTTAGAATAGTTTGTTAACAGTGGGGTGGGGACAGAGGAAGGTAGAAAAATAGAGTTAAGGGTGTGAAAATTGCTTTCCTAAAATGTTGCTGATAGTTAAGTACAAATAGATGGAAATGAATATCATAGAAATTGATTTAAAATGAATAAACAAATAAAATGAAATATCAGTTCTAGTAAGATATTTATTTTGTTCTATGTAGATTGATCATGCATTTTCTTATTAAATTTTTTCCTTCAATTTTAATTCTCTGAGAAAGTTTTTTTGTTGTATCCAAATGTTCTTTTGTTCTTTATTGTGAAAGCAAAAGGTAAATTGTAAAGTAACTGCAAATGTACCTTTAGTAATCAGTTCTTGGCTGGTTGCATATTGAGCATTTTATGAAAATGGTTCTGGCTCTGAACTAATAAGTAAGGTATTTGGAAATTTGCTAAATCCAGTTGCAATGTATTTTACACTAAGTATGGTTATCTTTCCCTTCTCTCTCTCTCTCTCTCTCTCTCTCTTTTTGGTGCAGTAGAAAGTCAGACTTTCAGTCATGGCGGTCCCACTACAAGGTTGGCTGCCTATGGTCGACTAATGACTCCAAGGTCCCCTGGTGGCAATGCTTTAGAGAGTGCTGGGGATTCCGACGAGGAAGGAACGACAGAGCCTGCAGATGAGGATGAGATTCTTTTTGTCGAAAAGAATATTGATGTTTCTGCTGATTTATTAAATGTGCGTGTGTTTCTAGTTCTGGTGGCTCCTTCAGTTTCATGCAGATATCATTGCTTATAATATATAAAAGCAAAAGCAGTTTCAATAGCATTAATTTTTGGGCACATAAGATTTGCTTTGTTTTTAGGTTTAAGGGCTTACCATTTGTAGAGAAACTAAGGCTAATTTTTGGATTACTAATAACACATCAAAAGTAACTGATCTTTTGTTAATCTATTATTGATGAATGTACAGGATGTTGCTACAAAAGTTCAAAATTCATTTTCTGTTCCATTTAGGGGTGATGGTGTGAACTTTATTCAAGACAAGATTTATAAAGGTACTGGGAATGAAGCAAAATCTTGTGTAGATCTACCTGGCAAGAAAAACGTGGATTCAGCTTCAGTTTGCATGGTTGAGAATGATCCTGTTTTTGCAAAGACTAGTTTGCATCTCAGAAACACAATCCATGGTATCATAACTTTTCTAAATCTGAATACTTTTACTATGTATCTTTGTTGTTATTTAATAAATTGATTTTTGTCATTGCCTTATTTGTGAATTGGGACTTGGTTCTATTAACTCATTTTACCTCGCTATTGATATTGATTAACTAAGATTGACGTGCCAAGTCAGAACTGGTCTTCTTTGCTTGCTTAAGGTGCTTGAGTAAAACACATCAAAGTTGACTTTTGTTATGCTTCTAACAATCTCTATTCAGACTCAACAAATGTAGAAGAGGAAGAAGTAAGAAAGATGGTGCGGGAGTGTTTGGAATTGCGAGACAAATATGTTTACAGGGAGGAGATTGCTCCATGGACAAAGGAACCAGTGACAGAAGTCAGCACTCCAAAGGCGAGATGTGAGCCATTTCACTTTGAACCTGTTGAAAAATCAGCAGTGAGTTGCTTTTTGTTTATTAATATTGTTTAGAATCAAATTACAACATTTTCTGTTGCACTCATTGATGCAGCAGTGATAGATATTTTCTGTATTTTAAGCTGCTTTCTTCCTTGTCATGCAGCATCACTATAGGATGGAAGATGGAGTTATACATGTTTATGCAAGTGAAAGTGGTATGTACCATTTGTTTAAACTCTATTGCTGTGTCAATAGTGAATTTTGTTCAATTAAGTTTCTTTTTCTAGAACCTGACAAATATTGAAGCAGTTTTACCGTGCTGGTATGTATCTGCTTGAAAAAATTAGATGTCCCGGGAATAGAGTTTTTAGTCTGCGGGTGAAGGCGTAGGAGTCCTTTTATTGTAACAATGTAAAATGGCTTGTCTCCAAAACATAATCTATTGGAAATGGTGCGACAATTTACTTCAACTATTGTTGTATGCTTGATCTGTGTGTTTACATTACTTCGGTCATTCGCTTTGATGAACCCTATAACAGTAAATCTGTCTGTGAATTTTCAGACACTGTTGAGCTTTTTCCTGTTGCGAATTCAACAACATTTTTCACTGATATGCATCACCTCCTAAAAGTCATGTCAGCCGGAAATGTTCGCTCTGCTTGCCATCACCGACTAAGATTTCTTGAAGAGGTAGTGTTTTTGAACTCCTTTGAATTTTTTTTTTTTAATCCACTTTGGCCTTTTTATATAACTGAGAACCGGATGCTGCACAGAAATTCCGGCTTCATCTGCTAGTAAATGCAGATAGGGAGTTTTTGGCACAGAAGAGTGCACCGCACCGGGATTTCTACAATATCCGGAAGGTTGATACACACGTGCATCATTCTGCTTGCATGAACCAGAAACATCTACTTAGCTTCATCAAATCAAAACTACGAAAAGAACCTGATGAGGTTGTTCTGAATTCCTTTTATCATTTCATCATCATGTGTTTTGTTTGTAGGCAGATAACATGAATCATAATGAGCACAATCCTACATGAAACTGTGCAGGTTGTTATATTTAGGGATGGAAAGTATATGACATTGAAAGAGGTTTTTGAGAGTTTGGATTTGACTGGGTAGGCAAAACCTTTGTTCCACTCTCTTCTATGTTTCAGAAATTAGTGCTTTGATTTATTTTAACTTCATCTCTCCTATACTTCAGATATGATCTCAATGTTGATTTGTTGGATGTTCATGCTGATAAGAGTACCTTCCATCGATTTGACAAATTCAATCTTAAATATAACCCTTGTGGACAAAGCAGACTTAGAGAGATCTTCTTAAAGCAGGACAATCTTATACAAGGTTTGACAAATAAGTCATCTCAGAGCAAATTTAAACTTTTTTTCATTGCGTCTGGTCATATAGCTTGTCCTTTTCTTTTATTGGTAACTAATATTATTTCTCCTTTCTTATAAATTTTCTTCCTTTAATTCCCACCGTATTTTGAATTCCCGTTGATATTGGGGTCATAACTCTGTTTGTTAGTAATATATGTTTGTCAAAATTCACAAATTAGTGTTGCTGACTCTTTTAATTCTCACTTTGTAGATCAGAACTTTAAAAAAAATTTTTTTTTTTTTGGATATTTCAATAACTCTTAACTTTTTAATATAAATTTGGCAAGCATTGACAAATTTAGTGGTGCTGACTGTACAGGGCGTTTTCTGGCAGAAGTTACGAAGCAAGTGCTATCAGATCTTGAAGCAAGCAAATATCAGGTTGATGTTTATAGATAATTAAAGCCCAGAGAAGTCCTAATGCTGCTTTAGTTAATTACTTTTGCACCCTCCATTTCTGCTTGTCTCAAATACCAATATTAATTAAATTCATACTCTAAAAGATAGTTCTTTCAGTCTTGCAAAGTATTTATGGAAGACTTTCTCTAAATGTCTGCATGCTACTTGAAGTTTAGGCCCTTGATTTAATCTTGTGTCTTTTGTTGGTGCTGAATGGCCTTAAGCCTTAGGCATTCGGCATTCTAGGCATTTGGTTTAGTTAGTATTTCAAATTATGATGGATCTGAAACTCTGATATGATTATGCATCATGAGTTTTCACCTTGTAAAACCCAATGCAGCTGCAGAGTAAACTCAACGGTAAATTGTTGTCATTATTTCTACTAATTGACACTAAGGCAAAAATACTAAAATGCAAATGAACTATCCCACTTTTCGTAAGCCTCCACTTTTATTATATCCAGATAACCTCTTATTTCAAACAAAAGGTTGACTTCTGTTGCGGTGAATGCCACCTAGATTTTCTTTGTCCACGTCGAAGCTGACCTGACTTGATGACATGGCTGCAAAATGAAAAAAAATTCTTGAAAAATAAAACATAAAATATTTTTCTTTCTTTTCACCTCTTGATTCTCAGCCCGATACCTTAACCCAAATCCATTCGGACTATTATTTGGCTGGCATTGATCATAACAGAAGTCAACTTCCTATTTGAATAAAGGACGAATTTGGGTACAAATTAAATGGTAAGGGATTTTCTGGTTACAATTAAAGCATATGGGCTAACTTAAGAAAAGTGACAAAGTTAAGGGGCTTTTTTATTATTTTAGCCTCACACTAACTTTATCTAAGTAACATAGGTGTTGTTAAGGCGTGTGCCTTAGCGCCAGACAATAAAAAGGCCTCAAACCTTTTCAGGGTGGTGCATGCATGGTGTGCCAAGGTGTTTTTTGGTAAGGCGATAGCTGAAGACAGGTCCGCTTGATTGAAATTATCTTTAATTTCTTTAATTTTTAATTTTTCTTTAATTGCATCTTTAATGGTAAGGGGGATCATATCAAAATATCTACTGTTCAATAATTGAATATTCAATGGCAGAGAGGGGACCATAAGGAAATCAGGCATATTAGCAAACAAAAGAAAAAGAAAATTTTGCATGTTTTGTTGGATAAACTGGAACACTCTTTAGAGTTTATTATCATAATTATATATCTTAAGCTTATATATGTATATACACAGAGACACATACAAAAAAACACACTATACATGTTGTGCCTTCACTTAGGCGAGCACTTTTTTGCACCTTGCGCCTTATGCAATATAAGGCTCTAGCACCTAGAGTGCTCCTTGCACGCTAAGAACACTGAGTAATATATCATTTCTTTTCTAGATGGCAGAGTACAGGGTGTCCATATATGGAAGGAAACAAAGCGAATGGGACCAGTTGGCAAGTTGGTTTATTAACAATGAAATTTATAGCGAAACTGCCGTTTGGTTAATCCAGGTATAATGCCAATAACCCATTACTATTTCCCTTATATCTAGCCATTGCAGTAGGATTCCTTTTTCTTTACACATCTGTTTGAACATGTTAATGTGTCAAAATGATCATTTCTTGTTTGAACATGTTTAATTTAAGTATTTCCTCCAAGCAGTTTCTGAATTATCTAAAAATTGGAAAAACTATTGTCTTATGTAACTCCTCTACTGAAAAGTATTTGAAGGTATGCACAAGTTATTTACATTTTAGAAATTAAAATTTAAGATTGGTTTGTGCGGTATCATGTCCATATCAAGCATCATCTTTCTAAATAACTGCTGCTATTCTCTCTCTCCCCATGAGTATCTATATTTTCTCAAGATAAGGCTAACTTTCTTCGCATGATTTTGACTTAATTGTGCAGCTACCACGATTGTATAATGTGTACAAGGAAATGGGAATTGTAAAATCCTTTCAGAATATTCTGGACAATGTTTTCATTCCACTATTTGAAGTTACAGTTGATCCGAACTCTCATCCTCAACTACATGTGTTCCTAATGATGGTGAGTTTTATGTTCTGTTAAGAACATTCTTGACATACCATGCAATAATCAGAGATTTCATGGTTATAGGACAAATGGATCAATACAGTTCAAACATGCATCTTTATTGAAGTGACCTGCATTATAACTGGCTGACCGTGCTTTAACTTTAGTCATAGTGCTCACCTCATAATTCTATTTAACTATTACAAAGCTATCTTGAGCCGTATTGTATGATCAATTTTTTGGTCTCTGCTACATATTGAACATGGGCATACCCATGCTATTTTAAATAGGGATGTGATGATTAGTAAAAAATTGGATATCCAGTGTTATTGTTTTCTAAGATTTGGGTACTAGAGTTTCATAGAATTTTAGATTCGGATGTTAGATTTAACATGTCCAACAGATTCGGATATGAACCCTTGGATACTAGTTATCTGAATTCAATTTGGTTTTGATGTGGATGCTGTCAGATATCTGCATCCATTATCTGAATTCACTTTATTTAGACAGATAACAGATTCAGATATCCGAATCTGATATCTGTTTATATATTTAATTTTTTTTTTATTTTTATATTTTTTTTATATTTAGAAAAGTTGATTTAATAAATTTGGATATTTAGCCGATCCAGATATCTGACAATATCGTTATCTAAATCAGCTATGGACTTGAAAGTAATATTCGGATAATAAACGAATTCCAATATGGGATAATTTAAGTGAATTCAGATATCTCATAGATTGCAGATATCTGATCCTTTGCCACCCTAATATCAGTTGGTTTGTTTATTGATCCACAGTTTCTTTACCCTTGTTTATAATACATTGTTTTACAAAACTTTATTTTAATAATCACGTTTGAATCCAGCTTCTACTAGAGAATGCCAAAATGATATACTAATATGTCTATTAGCACAGGTGGTTGGTTTTGATTTAGTTGATGATGAAAGTAAACCAGAGAGGCGTCCTACTAAGCACATGCCAACTCCTGGTGAATGGACCAATGATTTTAATCCTGCATATTCTTATTATGCCTATTACTTCTATGCAAACCTGTATACGCTCAACAAGGTTCGTTTCATGTTCTGATCTTATCATAGCTATGTTACATACCGATCGTGCTCTTTATACAGCAGATGGTCTTTTGAATGATGTTAGGGGAAGGTATAGTTGGCTTTAATAATTGTTATGCAATAATCATTGCTTGATTCAGTAATATATGGAACAAAATTAGTTAATGAAAGTAACTGTTATTGCTGAATGTAAAAGTTTATCAGAAGAAGGATATGGGGGAATGGAACAGCATGTCATCTCCACAATGCTTGAACTAAAACTGGGTTAAAGAGGAAAAATATTTTATCCTGGATCATTTCGTTATTAATATTATGTTGAACCATTTCATAATTTTTCTATTTTCCTTTTTCAGCTTCGTGAGTCAAAAGGAATGCCAACAATAAAACTTCGGCCTCACTGTGGGGAGGTTAAAGTCAATTTCTTTGTCTCTATTTCAATGTTTCTGTAGTTATTTAAATGCTTTTGATATTTGCAAATTTATGCAGGCTGGTGATATTGACCATTTAGCTGCTGCTTTCCTTCTGTGCAACAATATATCTCACGGGATTAATCTCCGGAAATCCCCTGTTTTGCAGTACTTGTATTATCTTGCTCAGGTTGGTTTGCAGGATTTGCGATAAACATGTTCTTTTTAAGCAGTTGGTATAGCCTATTTTATGTTGTAGAAATAGAGTACAAAAAATGTCTTGTGCATGGGCAGTGTTTCAGTTATATCATGCACTTATATGAAGTGGGGGATGTTATCACTGTAGATCTTGCTCCCCTTTGTTGGAATGTGCAGAATATGCATCTGCAGTCCCACATTATTCAGCAAAACGGTTTATGAGTGACTTTTGGAATGGCATTTCCTCTTTAAAATAGTAAATTGATTCAATTACTATAGTTGATTACCTTGCTTTTCTTTTATCAGATTGGATTGGCCATGTCTCCTCTGAGCAATAATTCCCTTTTCCTGGACTATCATCGCAACCCATTTCCTGCATTCTTTCAGCGTGGGCTAAATGTTTCAGTTTCATCTGATGATCCTTTGCAAATTCATTTGACGAAGGAAGCTCTTGTGGAAGAATATAGTGTTGCAGCACAGGTTTGTTAGTCGTGTTATGCATCTCCCTGGTATTATATCTGTAATACTGTAGAAAACCAAAAAGCCAGTTTTTTTTTTTTTTTCCCAATATTCCTGAAGGTATCATAATGTCTGAGGTAGACGCTCATCCAACTTATCAACCTTCCCCCAACACTAAAACTGTCTACAGGGACTAATAAATGAAAAGACAGCTGTGGTAATGTGCCTAACATAATGCTTGATGTCTGTGTTGCCATTTAAATTATTACTTTGCAGGTTTGGAAGCTCAGTGCTTGTGACTTATGTGAGATTGCGAGAAATTCTGTATACCAGTCTGGATTTTCACATATGTCAAAGGTGAGAGATATCTCGACAAATCTTAGTTTTTCAGCTTTTCTCAGCCATTTGAATTTTCTTTTGAAGTATGGAAACCACTTGCTGAATTCACTCTCTCAAGTTAAGTACCAAACTGTTTTCCCATTCTATCTTTTTACATAAACATTCCTTTTTAATGAAGTGTTCTCTATTGGGGGTGGTACTCTTTCATTTATTCTCTGCATGGAAACTTCATTGAAAGGGGATGTTTGTGTAGAAGACTTGTGGCCCATTCGAAGTGTAATCTCGCTTAAGGCTGCAGATATTAAAGGATACAGAATTAGAAAATGCTTCTCTCACATGTCATTGTCTGCTTTTATGTTATATGGGGATTGTTGTTTTGCTTTATAAGTACGTTTCAAATATGTAGACCAAAACAGGCAACTATTTGATATCTAAATGAGGAAAAATTGCTTCTAATTCGGGTAACAGACATTGCAAATAAAGGAATGAGAGAGGAAAAAGTTGCTTATATTTTGAATGACAGGTATAGACTGAATTTGTTTCTCTTCTCTTGTTTCATAGGGCATCTTCATTAACTTAAATCCATATTAAGCAGGAACAAATGGCCAATAGGAAGGCAATATGACCCATAATTGTTCTTTTTTTTCAGCAGATTGTGAACAAAGCCTCCTGTCTAAAAATCTGTCGAGTTAAAAAATTGTTTAAAGATGAAAATGAAGGTTGCTTGAGAAGGAAAAATATTTTGTTGCTTTTTCTCGGAAACTCATAATGTGGTACTGTAATATATGGTTGAGATTTGGAGATATGCCAATTCATGCGGGGGGGGGGGGAGGAGGGAGGGTTTTCTGGCATTGACTGACTTTCATTTATGGTGTTTCTTCCCATACTTGTCGGTTCTCACTCGCTCTTTTGCGTAGTAAATCTATGGAATAAGTCATGTTAAATTTTTTCTACGTATCAATTCATCCCCATTTTGATAATTTGCTGCAGTTGCATTGGCTTGGCAACAAATATTTTCTTAGAGGTCCAGAAGGGAATGACATTCAGAAGACAAATGTTCCAAGTATGAGGATTGCCTTTCGACATGAGGTACATTTACATTATTTGTCGTGAAATTGTTTATTATAAAAGAATTATGTCTTGTGGTGGTTGCTAATGGTCTAGAATTGGCAGACATGGATAGATGAGATGCAGTATGTTTACTCAGGAAGGGCAAGAATTCCGGAAGAAATAGATCCTGCAATGTAACCGAAATCTACGCTAACTATGAACCAAATTTCAAATAGTAAGATTAGATTCCAAAGAGCAATGGTTTCACAACTCATCACTCCATTCCATTTGAGGAGAGGATTCCAATATTTTTGCTTTGCTGAGGCGGAAGGGGATTTTGACCATTTGTTAGGTATTTTGGGAAATTTGGTGTTGCTTCCAAATTGCAAAGCATTCATGCTGGTGCTAATATTATTACTACTACTGTTACTATTATTGTTATTATAGTTTTTAAACTAAAGATATTAGCCAATAACTAACTCATTGTTATATTCCTTGTTTTAATATAATATATTGGGCAATCAAATGAAATGCTTCTTTAACTACTTTTAGTCTTTGTAGCTTTAATTAATAATACTTAAGAAAATATACAGCTTTTGATTTGATTGATGTGAATGGTCTTTTTCTTCTTGGAATTTATATTTCCTTTCCTTTTCCCATAATCAATTGAAAAATTGCCCCCCTAGCCCGTTAGTTGATTATTCTGTTGTATACACTTACATTATATACGTTATGGTCCATTACAATTACATTACAACCTCAACTAAAAGAAGGTATTTTCCCTCCATCCGCCTTGTCTTATATTTTCAAGAGTTTCTCACTCGACTGACTGATAATAATATTAAGCAAAAACACACATCAGCAGCACCTTTCTTTCGAAAAATCCCGCCGCCGCTCGTTCTACCAAACCCTCTCCTCTCCGCCACTACAACCACCTCCCCGGTGCTGCTCTTCGATTACCCCACCATTATCAACAACAACAACCACCCGGCAAATGGCAGCTTCCGCTGCAGCAACTGTTTCTTCCGACGCAACAGCTACTACTTCGGATGGCCCTGTCCTTAGCATCATTAACAAACGCCTCCGTGCCCTACGCAAGAAATATAACCGCATCCTCCAGATGGAAGAATCCGTCTCCCAAGGCAAGTCCTTAAAAAAAGAACATGAAGTCGTCCTTCGTTCCAAGAGAAGCTTCGCCAGCCTCTTTCTTCGGCAATCTCCGAGGAAATCTCACTCGCCTTACAGCGTCAGAGCCTTTTCTCCTGAAGAAACTACCTCTCAACCCCAACGTGAAAAGTCTGAAGTCCATGAACAACAGCCAAATGAGCCCCATCGTGCCGTTGAGGATCTAGTCAATCTGCTCTATTTCGGGTCGTTGTTCGATGTCAAGTCTCAAAACGATTTTACTTCGACCATGTCGACTAGGACTCACGAGAGAGGCTGTTGCTTGACTTATGATTACGTGACCGATGACCCTGCCAATCTGCTTAGCGAAGGAGATTTGGATTTGATTTCGATGCTGAGTGGACTGTTGACTTCACGACCTGCTGATTCCAGTTTGTCTCACAGGAACGCTTTGCACCATCGCATCCACCGTGCCAAGCTTTGGCTTTCAAACTCTGACCAACTTATCGACCCCAATGCCGATGTTTCCTGTAATATGTACGGGGGCTGTCATTTATTTCCATTGTTAAAATTTTGTGTTTCCTGACATTTTAGTTTCTTTTTTAATTTATTTTTGTTGCAGACGCTGGGCTGAGAGAGAGGCTTAACAAGATTATAAATTTGGATTACTTTACAACAATGCCAGAGGCTCCTGTTGAAGTGGCGGCTGCTGCTTTTGGGGCATATGCCTCTTTCCAGGTTCCTGTGCACGGTGTGCCCATTTCTATGCCTGTTCAGGTGGAGATTTAGTCGGGCAGGACCAGCAGAAGGTATTAAATTTGTTTCAGTTTAAAAAAGGGTGGGGGGAGTTTGTTTATTGAATTTACTGCATTTTATGCATATAAAAATTCTGGCTTCCCTTTTATTCCTATACTATCATTATAGAAATTATTGTTATTTGCTTGTTTCTTTATATTTTTCAGTCATGGTTAAAGCTTTCGCATGAGTTTAAGGAGATTCATCTGTGCGTGTTAGAGTAATAGGACCTTGCTTTGAGGATTTACTTGTGGTCTGTCATTGTAGCTATTTGTTATTTCTAGTGATTTTATCTATCCCTGTATTTAAATGCAAATTGGACTGTCTATCTATATTCCAGAATGCAGAAAAGGTTGTTTAAACACAATAAGTACTTTAGAAATTGACTTCATGCGGTAAAAGTTGAGATTTCCTATATGTCCTTTACTAGACTGAACCAATATTTTAGAAAGAAAACTTGTACCAGTGTAGTATAGTAGATAAAAGTTGTTGCAACAGTGAGTGTTCGTGTTCCAGTCTTCAGGAATAATATTTTATGCCCGTGTGCTATAGCAGGTAGAAGGTGAAACATTAAATGATCTTTTTTGCTAGCTTTTTTATCGTTGATATCATTAGTAATTTGTTGTAGTCTGAAACTATAGATCATTTGTACTTTTTCCAATTCAAAGAAAATATTGATCATTCACTGCGCTTGCAAGATCCTTTAGATATCTACATTGTTGAACTCTATCAAGTCTCTTTTATTTTAATTTGCATAAACTTGCAACACAAATGAGAATTGCTAGCTGTGGTACCAAATCCACCTCATATAATGTCTTCCTTCTGCTTGGAAGGGAAATAGTTGTTTAAGCAAGGTTTTTGGTACTCTTAACGATGAAACCTGATGTAAGACAACTAGATAGGAACTGTTTGGAGACTGAGGTACAAGGTTAAGTTAAAGAAAATATGATAGGAAAGGGTTGGTATAGAAGACTGTATGAATTATTTGAAATTCATCTAAGGTGTCTGTACTTGTTTGCCTCATATGTAGGCCTGGATGTAACTCTTGATCAAAAATCTGACATAACGGGCAATTGGTGCATGCTAGGATAGGATTATAAGAATGATTTTTCATTTATGGGGATGATTCAAGGTTGATTAATGGTCTTAGTTATGAAGTTAATTAAATAAGAGAAAGCATGTAAGGTGGTTCTAGACGTTATTTCTAGTTTCCTTGGACATGATGCCTATGATTGAGCAAGTTAACAACCATGCGGACAATTTCTAATATATCTGTTGGAATAGTTTTTATTGGTCGAAAGAAGTGGCATAGATATTCATAGACTTTTAGGATTCTACTTCCTAGTTCCAAAGCTGACTTTGAGCCAACTCTCAAAGTATTACAGGAAATCTTATACTCAAAGGATAGGATGACAAGAAGGGTGTTTCCATTCATTGGGGATTAAATATTTGGACTTTGGCTACATATAAATGCCATTGAGAATCAATGTTGCTGTGCTAGTTTTCCGTTGACTTCTTCCCACCTGTGTTCAACCTGTTTGGATGTTGACGAGGTTGCCCTTCAACTTCCATGTGTGCTATGTCGTTTTACATCAGGTATGCGTTGTATTTTAAAATTGATTCTCTAGCATAAAGCCTTTGGATCAATTGGCCTATCTGGCTAAACTGTTGTATATTTAAGGATTTGTAGTAGCACTGGCATATCATTGGTGTTGGTTCTCTTAAGATATTGGTTTCTTTGGCTTTTCCTAAATCATCCTTCGAATGTCGTAATCCTCCAGAATCCTAAATCCTTTGAATGCCCTAATCTCTTTTACCTTGATTTTAAACTTTTCTCACTTCAAATCTTCTGCCTCTAATCGGTGAAATTAAAGCAGTTGATCACGTTTCCACAATCTAAGCTTGCTGGCATTCCTTAGTCCCTACTTTCTGGCGTTCGCAAGTGAGAAGTGAAGTATTTTCCGTTTAGTGGTCTGCATGTGTCTGTTATTTGAATTTTTTGTTTGGTTGCTGAGAAAATATAAGGAAACTTTTTTTTCAAATAATTTTTTGCACTACCATTTTTAGTGGGCTTCTTCAGAACAACGTAGGATTGGAAAAAAAAACTGGTAACCATGATCTTATAAAAAAATTAGCAATGATTTTATCAAATTGAAGCATTTATACAAATTGAAGCATTTATGGATATTAAGCACAATAGTGTTATTTACAAGTTACAGCACCTCTTGCTTTGATGTTTTCTCTGTGCGATTAATAGCTTAAAGCAGGCCCTAGCTAGCTTCTTTTAGTTCTTTCAGAACCATATTATGATTAAATGAAGTTACTCGGAGAGTTTTCCATGGAAATCCAACCATAATTGCAGACAAATTAGGGCAAAAGAGGAAATAAGGTTATTAATACAGAACACTACTGATGAAGTGGGAAAAGTTACGAGAAGATAGTAAGCTTTGATCTTTATATTTATGGAAGGTCACACTTCAGTCATCAAATAGTTATAGAGGACCATTTTTCTCTACTCTCATAAACATATGTTATTGTTGAAATAGCCCTTATATTGCGTATGATAAGCATCCAACATTTACAAAGCTTGTCTTTATATAACATTGCTTTTGTAACTATTTCTGTTTTATGACTTATTTCTTTTCATTCTCTCCATGTCCTCGAAAGGACCATTTTGTGACTTGTTTATGTAAGTGAATATGATTTGTCAAGCCTAGGATTTCGCAACTGTTTTTTTTTCCTGTTCTGGCCTTGTGATCTTTTTATGAATTTGTATGCAGTCGTTAGCGCTGCAATTAGTAGCATGGTCAGTAATGTTAGAATTGGTTAGTCTTCTTCTAAGTTTAAAAAAGAGTAGGGAAGAATCCTTGTGCTAGTTCTGCTGGCTTCTAATTTGACGAGTCTAGGTCCATGAACAATCACTCACTTCTTCTCTACTTGTAGCCTAGTCATCAAGAGATATTTCAGGCTTTTCTTTTTTGTATTTTGTTACCTCTTCATGCTTATTCAATCTACCTTTTACATTTTCAGTTATGCACTAGGATAGAGATTTAGTGTGAATCTGGATTTGAAGATTGGTATTTTGTTTTTAATATCATATTGCCGATTTGGTTACCAACTTTTTGGCATTAGTTATGAATTGATTCTCCATTCATTTTAGGCTAAAATCACATAGTAAATTATCAATGTTTATACGATCCTGTTTTGACAAGCTTAAGCTTCCGCTTAATGTGTCAGTGGTCAAGTATTGGTAATGGTTAATTTCTTTGCTTTGTATAGGCTCTTGGATACTATATTCATTTATTCTTTAATTTATTATAGTTTATTTAATAGTTTAATTCTTGAATTATTAATCAGCTTTCTTATTTATTGCTAGTCACCTTTAATTATATATTGTTGTTGTCTAGTAAAGTTGCTATTTGTTAATTAATAAATTTGCATGTTTTGGCTATATATAGAAGCTGGATGGTGAGCAAGCAAGATTGGCAGATTACTTTGATGTTATTGCTGGAACTAGTACTGGTAGCCTCGTGACTACCACGCCGACTACCCCGAATAAAGACAACCATCCTATATTTGCTGCTAAAGACATAAAGGACTTCAATATGGAACCCTATGTTTACATCTTTACTCAGGATAAGTACGCAAAAATTAGAAGGAAATAGAAATGAATTTGTAGTTACCTTCACTTGCGTGGTATTTATATATCTTGTTACTTTCTGACATTAATTTATGATTAATTGTTCTAATAGACCTATCTTATTAGTTAATACATTTCAGGTATATTTTAAGTAATTTGGCAAAATTTCACAGTGGCTTTAAGATGTTAAACTACAGTGGAGGGTATAATGTGGCAACATGGTGGTTTCCTTGAAAGAGAACCATACACGAAGTATTTGGGTGGACAACACTTCGTCTTTTTAGTTGATAAAGATAAGCTTAGCCACTTAGAGATTCTTGGGATTTTGAAAGAGGATATTGGCTACACATAAAAGTCAATTAAGCACATGTACTTTAGGAGGCCAGATACCTAAGGTTTGTTATAACTTTAGGAGGCCAGATACTTGAGGTTTTTGTGTATTTTAGGAGGCCAGATATTTTTTAGGTGATGGGCTAATAGAAATTAAAGGTGATGATGACTTGAGCTTTGTGCTGTTCATATTAAAATTCTAGGGCTCAATTGATTTTGATGTTGAAATGAACAAAGAGTTTAGGAAGAAAAGAGGGAGAAAAAAGAAGAAAAGCATAAGGGGACAAGGAGTGGCGTGATGGTTGTGAGGGTATTTTGTTAAGTGGTAAGGCATTCACAATACCCAAGAAAGGAAGGCCCACCACAATAAAATATTGATGTCCACCAAGGCAACTAGGACCATTGACGACAGCAGGACCAGTTAGACCATAAAAACCAACATGACAGCCATACATTAAATGAGGAGCACACCTAAGAGCCATTAAATAAGGAGCAAAGTGAATTCGGTGCAAACCAGAGTGCAAGTGATAAAGATATTTTAGTGATGATCTAGCAGAGATAGATATAGAAGTTGATAATGACAAAGATGATGAGGAGCTGATTGATGCATGTGAGAAGTTAAAAAGATACAGAACAAGTTAGAAGAAAGGAATAGATGGAGCCATAGATCGAATAGAGAGTTCAACTGAAAAACATAGTGCACCTTTGGCTGAAGATGGTGGTGACAATGACATTGAGGGCTCAAGGGACAATGTTTACTATGGACGTTCCAATCCTGGGTCTTACTCTAGTGGGTGAGGCTGAAGATGGTGCAGAGGGTATAGATTCTGCTCAAAGGGGGAAAAAAAATCTTTGTTAACTATAATCCCTTGGATCCAATACCATAATTTTAGCTAAACTAACGGTTTAAGAATGCTGAAGAGTTTAAGGAAGCAGTGAAGAGACATTCAACGATCCCAAACTATAGTTTGAAGTGGACCAAAAATACAAAACAATGGTAGCAGTTAAAATGTCAAGATAGGTGTCCGTGGAGAATACATGCCGGACTCGATCCAAGTGGTAAAAGCTTCAGAGTTGTGAAATATGATGGGACTCACACGTGCACCAATGATTTTGAAAATGGGATGCTTGATTCAAAGTATTTGGCAAAGCATTTCAAGAATAGGGTAAGATCAAAGTTCTCTATCAAGCTTAAACAGATTAAGGTTATGGCGAGATCTAAGTTAAAACTAACATCTCCATGAACAAGTGTGCCTTAACTAGGTGATTTATCATAGGAGAGAAAGAAGGGAACTTCAAAGAAGATTTTGGTATATCGAGGGGATATGCATAGGAGCTGCTTAATACAAATCTAGAAAGCACTGTAAAGATCTTATCTAGGGCCTACCAGATGGTTGATATTAGTTTGAGAGGATATATGTCGGTTTTTAAGCATGCAAAAAGGGATGAATGGCAGGACGTAGACCAATAGTTGGTGTTGATGCATGCATTTTAAAGGATAAAGTGAAGGGTGTAGTACTTTCTGCCCTATAACACGGGCTATAGTGGAGGCCCAGTGTAGAGATGCATGGGCTTGGTTTTTCCAACTTTTTGTGGATGACATCGAAATCCAACTAGCCAAGGATTGACAGTAATATCTGACCAGCACAAGGTATTATTTCATATATATTTTTCACTCTTCTAATTACTTGTTTTAATTACATGTATATAATGTTTCAAGTATGCATGATATTTGTTGCTGAATTAATGCAGTGTTAGGACTAGAATATTGTTTATTGGTTTATTTTATTATTCATTGCATTAACTTTATATTTATAACAAAAATTGATTAATCGGTGTTAAACCTTAAATGTTAAACTTAAATGTTAATCCGCATATTAAACATTGTTTTGTGGAGTTTAATCAGTGCAAGAGAAGAGATGCTCCCACTAGCAGACCACAGCTATTGCGCCGAACATATTTATGCCAATTGGGCCAAACATAATAGAGTGTATGACATGAAAATGCGGTTCTGGAACATGGCCAGGGCAACTTACCAGGATGAGTTTACAGAGTTGCTTGAAGGGTTGATAAAGATGATGCCTAATGGGGTAGAAAAGTCGAGTATAATTCCAACCAACTTCTAGTGCAAAGCATTCTTCAATACCTATGCATGCTGTGACATTATTGATAACTATATGAGTGAGACGTTTAATGCTTGGATACTAGAGGCCAGATTCAAGTCTATTATCTCTATGCTTAAGGAGATTAGGGAAAAGGTGTTTGGGAAGCTGCGGGACATGTAATAGTTTTACAAAAATGGAGTTATGATGTCAGCCCTATGGGATTGATAAGTTGTGAGTGATTGCCAATGCAATCAGAAACTGTCAGGTCATATGGAACGAAATGGATATGAAGTCAAGCAAAATGATGATGTGTTCATTGTCAAGCTATCTTAGAGAACATGCACTTGTCATGTATGGGAACTCAGTGGCATTCCATGCTGCATGCGGTCATACGCATCCAAAGAAATAGATAGAGGCCTGAGGAATATGTCTCTCGTTGTTGCTCCAAAAGACTTATCTGCATTCATACCAATATCAGTTGCATCCGGTTAGAGATAGAAAGTCTTGGAAGTCACTATAAGAGGAATTAAATAAATTAGTTAATACTCGTCCCCGCTACTGGTTTATATTATCCTAGGGAGGCTCAGAGTCAAGAGAAGGAAAGATAAGGATGAGAGAAAGATGTTGAGGGCTGAATCAAGGTATAAATTTCAGCAGCTTTCAAAGAAGTGATATAAGCAACGATGTACTGCTTGTGGTGTATGCGGCCATAATAGGATGACCTGTACGGCCAGAGCAGCAAGTGCATTAGAATGCACTGATGTGGCATAGTTGCTGTCCTTTGTCTTTTTTTTTAACTATTTCTTTATATGATTTAATATGCCATTTTTTCTTAGACAGCCTAGTTCGGCACCTGCAGCTAACCTTGATTAATGGCATAGATGATGGACAGAATCCAATCATAGTCTAACATCTCTCGTGCCTTTGCAAATAGTGCTGGCGACCTTACTTTTATGTTGTTTATCATAAATGATTAGGGCACATGAAACTTGAGATAGTATGTTGGATATTGTTAATTATGTCATTTATGGAGTCACGGATATTATGTCACATTAATATCATTCTCTTGTGTATGTTAGGACATTACTTTTTCGAAATGCTGAAGTGGATATTTTGTTTGTTGTTATTTTTATTATGGCATTGCCATCATTGATGTTGTGTGATTATTCTTGTGATTTAGGTATTATGATATTTTGGCTTGGAATAGATACGTTTTAATATTGTCTAATTACATATATTTCCTGCTTAAGGAAGTCAACTACACTGTGGCTAATGAACTTACATAAATTAAAAAAGTTCCCATCAACAATGGCAAGGCATTATCTTCGCCGAAAGCCATGTCTAATTAGCATAATATTATCACACAACTTAGTTTTTTTTTTTTTTTTTTTTTTTTGCATTGAAGACATTCAAAGAAGAATAGTTACAGCAACAATCAATGCCAACATTATATCATTCTTTCTTTCCAATGCTAAATTATGTTGGCGTGATTCATTAATGATTTGTGACTCTTCCTCTAATGAAAGGTGGCGACATATTGTTGAACTTGTGCTTCCTCCAATTGCTCTTGAGTCTTCTTCCTCACAAGCTCCTTGTACTTCATCAGGTTTCATAGAATCATTACACCATTTAAAGTAGCCACAGTCCGATCGTTTCTATAACAATACAATTCAATATGAAGCAGTCACTTTGAAACATTGTTTGAAGCAATTTACCTATATCAATGTACATAAATAAATTAAGTAGAAATTATCATAATAAAATATGTAGACATTCAATAACAACAGAAATTACCAATTAACATTTAATAGAGATGTGCAACCTTAACATGAAGAAAAAGTTTTAAAGAACTAAGCTCTTCTATTTTCACTGTTGCTGACAAATAACTCAATCAAGCATTTAAATGGCCTCACGAATAAACAAATTTAACCTGAGCTACTTGACTTACCTATGAATACCTGCACCTACAATACAATTCACCTAGATTTACCTTCGACTCTGAAGTTTTTAAAATGCATATTCTTCCACAATCACAAAATGGAGAAGGCCCTGGGTTGAATGTCGCAAACGATTGCGACAAAACAGATTCCATGGAAAACCCACCGAGAGTGTTGTACAAAAGAATAGATACACAAGAATAAGCCGACCAGGCGTGATCAATAATCGTCCACAAAGGAGATAACTATGAAACTAAATTCAAGCTCATTATTCGCCCAAAAGGTTTGAAGAAATTAAACTGAAAAGAATTCAAGTTGCACCCATATATGTGTTCAATCTTTTAGGCAAGTAAGTAAAAGAAAAAAGAAATCAACAATGATGTCAAGTTTATTCGAAGAAAAGAAAAAGTCAAATAGAATGTGCATAAAAATGTTCACCAAACAATAAAGATTGAAGCTCACAAAAAAACGGTAGCACAAGAAATTATTTGAAGAAAAGAAAAAGTTCTATTATATTTTCTCAGCAACCAAACACAGAATTCGTAGAACAGACTCATGCAGACCCCCAAGTGAACAACACTTAAACTTTTCACCTGCAACACTAGCAAGCCTAAATCCTGGAAACGCAATCAAATGCTTTAATTTCATCGATTAGAGGTAGAAGATTTGAAGACAGATGAGTTCAAATTTAGGGCAAAAGAGAGTGAGAGATGCGAACGTTTTGGGATTTTGGGGGACAAATGTATTCAAAGGATTTGAGATTTTAGGTAAAGGTAGCAATTGGGCGGGTTCGAGCGAGTTTAGGATGGGTTATTTTGGGTTTGAGTTTTTTTGAGTTCGGACTGATTCGAGTTCGGGTCAATTCGGGTTCGGGTTCGGGTT